>JAESUZ010002589.1:0-55691 GCA_017311185.1 Proteles cristata cristata
AGACAGAGAAAGACAGAGCACCAGTGGGGGAGGGGCAGAGAGAGAGGGAGAAGGAGACAAAGAATCCAAAGCAGGCTCCAGGCTCTGAGCTAGCTGTCAGCACAGAGCTTGACGACGCTGGGCTCGAACCCACAAACCGTGAGATCATGACCTGAGCAGAAGTCAGACGCTTAGCCGACTGAGCCACCCAGGCGCCCCTTAACTATACTACCTAATTGCTGATTCTTGAAAGTGGGTCTCCTAATATATCCACTACCACCACATTTTTACCTTGTCACAAAGAACCTGTAAAAATACATATACACGTGTGTGTGTGCGGCACACACACACACACACACACACTCACACACACACCATTGATAACTTGTTCGGCTTACTTTGAGAACCACAGCCATCTGAATTCTTAGAGTGATTTTAATAAGAAAGCCATTTTTATTACAAATAACATGTTTGTAAGAAGTTGGGAACAGTCTGTTCACACTTACTGTCTTGGTACTCCCTGAATAAAAGGATAACCTATCAAGTTGTAAATGAAGTAGAAACAATAGAAGAAACAAGCACCAGCACTATCTTATTTCATCACATAAATATTATACCACAAATGGACAACGTTCACAGGCAAGAAGCATAGTTCATCTTATGTAGCTACATAGTGATAAATAATGAGGTAAACAAAATTTTATTCTAGGCCTTGAGAAGACAATTTATAGATAGTTGCAAAAGGCTCTGAATCAGAATAAGATTGCTAATTGTGAGAATTTGAACCAAAAGTTCCAAAAAAATCAATTCTCAGTATGAGTATTACCATGGCTTTATACTAGTCTTGAATATATTTTACAAATAGAACATGATGTGACATAATAAAGACATCAATGTTGAAATTGTAAAGTATATAAAAATACATAAAATTCAGTGTAAATCTTCAGGCAGCCATTTCATAACCAACATTTAGTAGCACTTAATGTCTGACATAGATTCTTGAGTTTTACATGTAATTGTTCATTTAAACCTCTGAAATAATCCTATGAAATTACATCGTTTTCCTTATTATCCTTATTTTACAAAGGAGGACCTATATTATGTAGTCAAATAGCCATTTTATGATGACACAGCTACTAAGTGAAAAAGAATCAGAGTCTATAATGAAAAACTTAGAGTTAACTTTATATGTTTAAAATAACATGTAATTAAAGGTGTCAGTGTTGTAATTACTGTGTTAACCTAATATTAGCAGACATCCAGGCTACAGTGTTATAGCTGTGATTATAAGAAAATCAAATTAGTTTTTTTGACATGGGTCTGAAGCTTTCAAGGCTCATGATATCTAATATTTTCTATTCAATAATCTAAATTAGTCTAAGAATAAAAATATTTTTTCTTTCATTACAACTTTTAACTTCCAAGTTTCTTTTTATCCTATTGTTGCAGCTCAACCTCCAGACAGGTAGCAGATAAAACCTTGACTCTTGAGTAGTGAAAAGAATATCTTGAGATGGAAAAGACAAAGGCATAGCAGAAAGGTTTGAGGATATGAGCAAATAACTTCAAATATTGCAGAGATCTTTGAGCAATGTTTATTATGTTTATTCTTTTATCTCCTCCTCATTGCATGTCCATAGGACCAACAATGTTACTTTAAAATACCATGTGACAATTGCCCCATTCATCCTATTTGCTTCTGGCAGATTATGAAATAAGGAAAAAGACACATTGTGGTCCTTTCTAGCCACCATATAAAAATTATTTTGTATTTTAATGACTCAAATGTGCAGTCCTATTTTCCATCCAGAAATTCTCTTCATCTTTTGTATAAGTCTCTGTTTCCAGAAGAAGATGGTCTTTACTTTTAAGAAATCTCATGACAGATGTTTTTAATATTGTAATGTCCAATATAGATTAAACATCAGCCATAATAAATTGCTATTTTATTGTTAATGTTGTTTATTATTGTTATTGTTTTATGAATGTGATGCACATAATTAAAATAGTTGAAACTCATCAGTACCTTGCAGTCTTTACTCAACTTACAATGTATCCCATTTAACCTTTCTAAACTAGAAAAATTGATAACATATGTCATTTACCAAGAAGTTTTAGATATGGATAAATTGTGCGCAACAAAATTATCTCTGGAGCTGCCATAAAGTAACTCAAAAAATGTTGTAGATATTTTTATAGCTTGTGGCCAGAAAGCTGAAAATAGAGTGAAATAACTTAAAGAAACCTACATTTATTTCCTTTACAGTTAGAAACAAGGGCTGGGTTGCCAAGTGTACTGAAAAACAAAAAAACAAAAAACAAACTCTTTTGTGACTAATAATCACCAGATACACTTTAAGGACTACAGGACGTGTAGGCAATCAAGACATGATGACCTACCAAACCTTTTTACAAGACCTCCACTATTTGTCACCACTCTCTCTGTATGCCTCATTTTTATTATCAAAATCCAACCCTCTGCTCCATCTTGGTGAATCTCCCCACTTTTCTGCTACATTGCCTTACTTGTATATATAGGCACCATATTCTTTTTGGTACCTTCCCTCAACTCAAAATCCATCTCATCCATAAAGCCTCAGATTTCAATGAACAATATTGCTCCTTCCATTTTCAAGTTTCTATTCTTAAAGTCAGCTGAGAAAGATTATAGCACATTTGGGGAAACTACCCATAGTTTGGCATGTGTATAATACATGGTGTGATGGGCTGATGAGAAGTGAGATTGGAAAAGTAAGCAAGAGAGGTGCCTGGGTAGCACAATCAGTTAAACGTCAGACCAAGTCAGGTTATGATCTCACAGTTTGTGAGTTCAAGCTTCACATGGGGCTCTGTGCTAATACTGTGGGACCTTCTTCAGATCCTCTGCCTCCCTTTTTCTCCATCTCTCCCCAGCTCATTCTTTCTCTCTCTCTCTAAAATAAACAAAAACATTTTTAAAAATATAAGCAAGAAACTTGTTTGCCATATTAGAAAATTTAGACCTCATCTCAGAGGTAATGGGTAACCTTTAAAGGATTTTAAGCATGGTAGCAGTGTGATTGATTGCACTTTAGAGAAATAACTCTGCTGGCGGTGTGGAGGATGGATTTGAGGAGAAGGCACAAAGGAAAAGAGGATAGAACACCTGTTAAGACACAGTTATGGTGGTCCAGAATCTAAGTCAAAAGAGTTTCAAATAAAGCAGTAAGTAGTAGGAATGGGGAGAGAGGACACATTTGAAATCTATTAAGACAAAAATGGCTGGAATACTGGATTGTTTGATGTAGGAGGAAAGAAAGTAGGAAAAGTTTAGTTCAACTCCAAGCTTTCTGATGTGGGAAGATGGTGGTGCCACTAAGCAAGTTGAAATATAAAGAAGTAGAATAGAGATGAGGTGGTGGCAATGATACCAGTTTGTGACAAATGAAGGTTGAGATTCCTGAGTAACAATTAGGTGCCGATGTCCAAAATTCATCTAAGATAAGCCCTGACCTTTAACATACTACACATGTAGAAGAAGAAAACAACATTTTAATTGAAATTGCATTTATATGTAGGGTTAGCATTTGGATGAAGTATTATCAAAATAGTTGTTCTTAACAATTACCCTTTAGGGTCATCATCACATGTAAAAGTAGTTTCTTAGTACATAAAAATAAGGAGACAAAATTTCAAAAGACAAAATATGTTGCTCAAGCTAAAGATACAAGAAGATACAAGTTCCAAGAAGAACTTGGAATTGGAACACTTGTATTTGTATGGCAGTGGTGGGTTCCAGAAAGTAGCCCATGGCTCAGGAAAAAAGAAACGCTTATAACAAATTATATTTCCCTGATTTCCAGAATCAACATTGTGTTCCTTTATGCTAAATATGAAAACCCTCGAGAGGAAAGTAACTGTTTACATGTTTACATAAAACAACTACTATATATATATATATATATATATATATATAATTTTTATAGATTTCTGCTTTATCTGCATAGATATGTTACCTAAAAAATAAATTTCCTTTTTTCTCCTTTTTATTGTGATAAAATGCACCTAACATAAAATCTACCGTCTTAACCATTTTAAGTGTACAGTTTAGTGCTATTAAATATATTTATAATGTTATCCAGCCATCATCACTATCCACCTTCATAACTCTCTTTACCTTGTAAAATTGAAACTATCAATTAAACAATAACTTAAAATCTACCCCCTTCGACAGCCCATGGAAACCACCATTCTCTTTCTGTCTCTGTGATTTTTACTACTCTGAGTACCTCATATAGTGGAATGATACAGCATTCGTCTTTTTGTGACTGGCTTCTTTCACTTAGCATAATGTCCTCAAGGCTCATCTATGTTGTACCTTGTCAGAAATTTCTTCCTTTCTAAGGCTAATATTCCACTGTATATTTATACCACATTTTGCTTATCCATTCATTCAACAAGGAACACTTGCGTTGCTTCCATGTTTTAGATTTAATGACTAATTTTGTTTACAAACATGGGCGTGCTAATATTTCTTCTAGACTCTGCTTTCAATTCTTTTGAGCATATACTCAGAAGTGTAATTGCTTCATCATATAGTAAGTCCCCTTTTGTATGTATGTGGAACTGCTTTATTGCTTTCCATAGCAGCTGTACCAATTTACATTCTCACCGATAGTGCACAAGAGTTTCAATTTCTCCACATCCTGGGCAATACATGTTATCTTCTGTTAAGTTTTTTTAGTTTTTTTTTTTTTTAATGGGTGCCATCCTAATGAGTGTGAAATGGTGTATCACAAAGAAGTTTGGATTTGCATTCCCTTAATGATTGCTGATCTCGAACATCTTTTCATGGACTCATTGGCTATTTTTACATATTCTTTGCAGAAATGTCTATTTAAATATTTTGCCCATTTTTAAACAAGTTATTTAATTTTGTTTTATTAAATTTTAGGATATCTCTAATTCTGGATATTAAACACTTAACATATACATGATTTGCAAATATTTTCTCCCATTCTGTTGGTTGTCTTTATGCTGTTCATAGTATCTTTTGATGCACATTTTAAAACAATTTTCATGAAATCTAATTTGTCTGTTTTCTCTTCTGTTGTTTATGCTTTCAGTGTTATACTCATGAAATCACTGCCAAATCAAATGTCATGAAGTTTTTGTCTTGTTTTCTTCTGAGAATTTTATAGTTTTAGGTCTTACATTTAGGTTTCTGATCCATTTTGAATTATTATATGTGGTGTTACGTAAAAGTACAATTTCATTCTTTTACATGTGGCTATCCAATTTTTCCAACACATTTTCTTGAAAAGATAGTTCTTTTATCCTTGAATGGTTTTGGCACCATTATCAAAAATCATTTGACCATGTATGCAAAAATTTATTTTTGGGTTTTCTATTTTTTTCATTGGTCTATATGTTTGCCTTTATATGAGTACCATGTTGTTATCATTCCTGTAACTATTCAGCAAGTTTTGAAATCAGGAATTGTGGGTCCTCCAGCTTTGTTATTTTTCAAGATTATTTTACCTATTTTGGGTCCTTTGATATACCAAATCAATTATAGCATGGGTTTTCTATTTTTGGAAATAACATCATTGGAATGTTGATTGAGATTTCATTGAATCTTTGTATCAGTCTGGGTTGTACTGACATCATAATGGTATTAAATCTGCCAATCTGTGAACACAAAATGTGTTTCCATTTATTTATGTCTTTTTTTCGCAATGTTTGTTGTAGTTTTTAGTGTACAAATATTTAATTTCCTTCGCAAACTTAATTCCTAACTTTTCATGCTATTGTAAATGGAACGTACTGAGTTCCTATTTTTTATTTTTTATTTTTTAATAGTTTACTGTCAAGTTGGTTTCCATATAACACCCAGTACTCATCCCCACAAATGCCCTCCTCCATACACTCACCCCCCTTCCCATCCCCGCACATCATCTGCCCTCAGTTTGTTCTCGGCATTCAAGAGTCTATCATGGTTTGCCTCCCTCCCTCTCCCCAACTATTTTTCCCCTTCTTCTCCACCATGGTCCTTCGTTAAGTTCCTCCTAATCCTCCTATATGTGCAAACATATGTTACTTGTCCTTCTTTACCTCATTTATTTTGATCAGCATAACACCCTCAAGGTCTATCCATGTTGCTACACATGGCCAGATTTCATTCTTTCTCATTGCCATGTAGTATTTCATGGTATAGATAAACCACATCTTCTTGATCCATTCATCTGTTGATGGACACTTAGGCTCTTTCCAAATGTTTTAGCTATTGTGGAGAGTGCTGCTATGAACATTGGGGTACATGTGCTCCTATGCATCAGCATTTCTGTATCCCTTGGGTAAATTCCTAGCAGTGCTATTGCTGGGTCCTAGGGGAGTTCTATTGTTAGTTTCCTGAGGAACTTCCACACTGTTTTCCAGAGGGGCTGTACCAGTTTCCATTCCCACCAACAGTTAGGAGGGTGCCCGTTTCTCCACATCCTCGCCAGCATCTAGAGTTCTCTGATTTGCTCATTTTAGCCACTCTGACTGGTGTGAGGTGGTATCTCAGTGTGGTTTTTATTTGTATTTCCCTGATGAGGAGGGATGCTGAGCATCGTTTCATGTGTCTGTTGGCCATCTGGATGTCCTCTTTGGAGAAGTGTATGTTCATATCTTCTGCCCATTTCTTCACTGGGTTGTTTGTTTTTCGGGTGTGGAGTTTGGTGACTTCCTTATAGATTCTGGATATTAACCCTTTATCTGATATGTCATTTGCAACTATCTTTTCCCATTCCGTCGGTTGCCTATTAGCTTTATGGATTGTTTCCTTTGCCGTGCAGAAGCTTTTAATCTTGATGAGGTCCCAATAGTTTATTTTTGCTCTTGATTCCCTTGCTTTTGGCGATGTGTCAAGTAAAAAATTACTGCGTTTGAGGTCAAGGAGGTTGTATCCTGCTTTCTCCTCTAGGGTTTTGATGGTTTCCTGTCTCACATTCAGGTCCATTATCCATTTTGAGGTTATTTTTGCATATGGTGTGAGAAAACGATCTAGTGTCATTCTTCTTCATGTTGCTGTCCAGTTCTCCCAGCACCATTTGTTAAAGAGGCTGTCTTTTATCCATTGGATACTCTTTCTTGCTTTGTCAAAGATTAGTTGGCTGTATACTTTTGGGTCCAATTCTGAGTTCTCAATTCTATTCCATTGGTCTAAGTGTCTGTTTTTGCCAGAGGCCGGCTCCGGCAGGTCCAGGGGTCCCTGAAGGATGCACGGTGTCGGCGAGAGAGAGAATGAGAGAGCCCCGGAGATTCTTTCTGATCACCAGACAGGCATCTCTGTCTTGTCGGTTTTGGTGTCTTTATTTAAAAGTTCAGCAACAACATGAAGTCAGAGAAAAGAATTTCTTACAGTGGGAGGCCTTTTATGATATCCATTGCAGAATTATTCTGACCAAGGAAATAACAGAATGTTCTTAGTGAAAAACAGGATAACATACAACTTAAATTGTATATAGATAAGCTAGGAGTTATTCCATCTGGGTCTCAAGAGGATAAATGTTTCTGAATTGGTTTATTTGTGGAAACTTACATGGGGGCCCTAAATGTGTCAGTCTTTGCACCTAAGTTTATGTTTTAGCTACTCTTATCTGTCCTCATCCCAGTTGCCAGTGTAAAGGAGGGTGTTTGTGGAATGCAGGCCTTGAGGAAGGGACTGCCATGCTTCACCAATTAGCAAAGATATATGTAGTAACTGTGTTTTGCTCTTAACCCGAAAATAGGCTCTTTGTCTCGGGGCCAGGCTCAATTGTAACTCTTGTGTTCTTAACCCCCTTTATTATCTAAGCCTTGGGTCTGCAAGGCCCATAGGAAGAGCCTTTTGACAATCGCCCATAGAGATTTCATCTAAAGTCTCTTTTGTAAAGGCAGGAATATGCTTTTCCTTATGAGGTATCTGTATTCAGAATATGGGTTTGATATGGAATATTGTGAGGCCTGGTCAATACCAGCAGGCTTATATCCAACATGAGCCAGTCGTAGCAGAAAGAGATACCACTTTTCGTTTCTCATGGCAGGAGCTGCAAACATTGCCACTTCCTTGCTGTGACTGCCATTCAGAGAAGCCGGTTCGGCTCCCTGCATGTTTTTGTGACAATACCATACTGTCTTGATGATGACAGCTTTGTAGTAGAGGCTAAAGTCTGGGTTGGTGATGCCTCCCGTTTTGTTTTTCTTCTTCAATATTGCGTTGGCTATTAAGAGTCTTTTGCGATTCCATACAAATTTTAGGATAGTTTGTTCTAGTTTTGAGAAGTATGCTGGTGCAATTATGATTGGGATTGCATTTAGTGTGGCAATTGCTTTGGGTAGTAATGACATTTTAACTATATTTATTCTTCCAATCCATGAGCATGGAATGCTTTTCCATTTCCTTGTGTCTTCTTCAATTTCCTTCACAAGTTTTCTATAGTTTTCATCATACAGATCTCTTATATCCTTGAGTAGATTTATTCCTAGGTATTTTATGGTTTTTGTGCAATTGTGAATGGGATCCGTTTTTTAATTTCGCTTTCTGTTGCTTCATTGTTGATGTATCAAAATGCAACCGATTTCTGTATGTTGATTTTGTACTCTACAACTTTGCTGAATTCTTAGATCAGTTCTAGTAGGCTTCTGGTGGAATCTGTTGGGTTTCCTATGTAGAGTGTCATGTCTGTGAAAAACGAAAGTTTGAATTCTTCTTTGCCAATTCTGATGTCTTTGATTTCCTTTTTTTGTCTGACGGCTGATGCTAGGACTTCCAACACTATGTTAAACAACAGTGGTGATAGGGGACATCTGTGTCATGTTCCTGATCTCAGGGGAAAGCTCTCAGTTTTTCCCCGTTGAGGATAATGTTAGCTGAGGGTTTCTCATAAATGGGTTTTATGACGTTTAAATAAATTCCTTCTATCCCAAATTTCTCCAGGGTCTTTATTAAGAAGGGATGCTATATTTTGTCAAATGCTTTTTCTACATCTATTGACAGGATCACATGACTTTTATCTTTTCTTTTGTTGATGTGATGTATCACATTGATTGATTTGCGAATATGGAACCAGCCGTAAAACCCAGGAATGAATTCCACTTGATCTTGGTGGATAATTCTTTTAATGTGCTGTTGAATTCGATTTCCAAGTATCTTGTTGAGAATTTTTGCATCTTTATTCATCAAGGATATTGGCCTGTAGTTCTCTTTTCTTGTTGGCTCTCTGTCTGGCTTGGGAATCAGAGTGATTCTGGCTTCATAAAATGAGTCCTGAGGTTTTCCTTCAATTTCTATTTTGTGTCATAGCTTGAGAAGAATGGGTATTATTTCTGTGGTAAATGTCTGGTGGAATTCTCCAGGAAAGCAGTCTGGCCCAGGGCTCTTATTTGTTGGGAGACTTTTGATAACTAATTCGATTTCCTCATTTGTTATGGGACTGTTCAGGATTTCTATTTCTTCCCATTATGTTATGGTTGTCTGTTGGTGTTTAGGAATTTGTCTATTTCTTCTAAGTTGTCCAATTTGTTGACAAATGTTTTTCATACTAGTCCCTGATAATTGTTTGTATTTCTGAGAGATTGGTTGCAATAAATCCATTTTCATTCATGATTTTGTCAGTTTTGGTGCTTTCTGTTTTATTTTTGAGAAGCCTGGCTAGAGGTTTGTCAATTTTGTTTATTTTTTCAAAAAAACACCTCTTTGTTTCATTGATGTGTTCAACTGTTGTTTTGGTTTCTATATTGTTTATTTGTACCCTGATATGTATTATTTCTCTTCTTCTGCTGGATTTTGGTGTGTTCTTGCTGCTCTCCTAGTTCCTTTAGGTGCACTGTAGATTTTGTAAGTGGTTTTTTTCTAGTTTCTTGACATAGGTCTGGATTGCAATGTATTTTCCTCTTAGGACAGCCTTTGCCAAATCCCAAAGTGTTTTGATTGCTGTATTTTCATTCTCATTTGTTTCCATATATTGCTTAATTTCTTCTCTAATTGCCTGATTGGCTCATTCATTCTTTAGTAGGGTGTTCTTTAGCCTCCATGTTTTTCGAGGTTTTCCAGACTTTTTCCTGTGATTGATTTCAAGTTTCATAGTATTGTGATCTGAAAGTGTGCATGGTATGGTCTCAGTTGTTTTGTATTTATCGAGTGCTGCTTTGTGACCCAGTAAGTGATCTATCTTGGAGAATGTACCAGGTAAACTCGAGAAGAAAGTGAATTCGATAATTTCAAGATGTAGAATTCTAAATATGTCTTTCAAGTCCATCTGGTCCAATGTGTCATTGAGTTCCATTATTTCTTTGGTAATTTTCTAGTCTAGTTGTTCTATCCATTGCTTTGAGTGGAATATTAAAGTCCCCTGCAATAATCACATTCTTATCAATAACATTGCTTATGTTTGTGTTTGTTTTATATATTTGGGTGCTCCCAAATTCCGTGCATAGATGTTTATAATTGTTAGCTCTTCCTGACGGATATACCGTGTAATTATGATATAATGCCCTTCTTCATCCTTTGTTACTGCCTTTACTTTAAAGTCCGATTTTTCCGATATAAGTATGGCTTCTCCAGCTTTCTTTTGACTTCCGGTAACATGATAGGTATTTCTCCATCCCCTCACTTTCAATCTGAGGTGTTCTCAGGTCTAAAATGAGTCTCTTGTAAACAGAAAATAGATGGATCTTGTCATTTTAGCCATTCTGATACCGTATGTCTTTCGATTGCTTCATTTATTCCACTTACATTCCATGTTATTATTGAAAAATATGAGCTTTGAATCATTGTGTTCTCTGTAGGATTCATGCTTGTATTGGTGTCTCTGGTACCTTGTATTCTTTGCAACATATTCCTTACTGAATCCCCCCTTAGGATCTCTTGTCAGGCCAATTTAGTGGTGATAAATTACTTCGAATTTTGTATGGGAAAACATTTGCCTCTCCCTCTATTCTGAATAACAGGATTACTGGATGAAAAATTCTTGGCGGCGTATTTTTCCTGTTCATCATATTGAAGATTTCCTGCCATTCATTTCTGGCCTGACAAGTTTCAGTAGATAGTCCTGCTACTACCGTTATGTGTCTGCCTTTGTATGTTAAGGCTCATTTATCCCTAGCTGCTTTCAGAATTCTCTATATCCTTTTATTTTGCCAGTTTCACTATGATACATCCTGCAGAAGATGGATTTAAGTTATGTCTCACAGGGGTTCTCTGTGCCTCTTGGATTTCAATATCTGTTTCCTTCCCCAGGTTTGGGACATTCTCAGCTATGATTTGTTCAAATGTCCCTTCAATGCCTTTCTCTCTCCTCTTATTCTTCTGGAATTCTTATGATATGGATATTGTTCCTTTTGAATGCATCACTCTGTTCTCGAATTCTCCTTTTGTGCTCCTGGATCAGTTTATCTATCGTTTTCTCAGCTTCCTTGTTTTCTATAGTTTTATCTTCTAAATCACCTATTCGCCTCTCTGCCTCTTCAATCCATGCAGTGGCCACCTCCATTTTATTTTACCCCTCATTTATAACATTTTTTAAATCATCATAACTATTTTTAAGATCCATGATCTTTGCAGCAATAAAGTCTCTGCTGTCTTCTATGCCTTTTTCAAGCCCAGAGATTAATTTTATGACTATTGTTCTAATTGTTTTTCAGTTATGTTGCTTATATCTGTTTTGATCAATTCTTTTTTTTGTGCACTTTAGGACTTTAATTAGTTTCATGTATAATTCACAAATCTTTTTTTACAAATATTTTATTGTTAAATTGGTTTCTATATAATACCCAGTGCTCATCCCCACAAGTGTCCTCCTCCATGCCCATCACCCCCCTCCCCACCCACACCTCCCTCAGCCCTGTTTGTTCTCAGCATTCAAGAGTCTCTCGTGGTTTGCCTCTCTCCCTCTCCCCCACCATTTCCCCCTTCTCCCCACGGTCCTCCGTTAAGTTCCTCCTAATCCTCCTATACGTGCAAACATATGGTATTTGTCCTTCTCTGCCTGACTTTCACTCAGCATAACACCCTCAAGGTTCATCCATGTTGCTACACAGGCCAGATTTCATTCTTTCTCATTGCCATGGAGTATTCCATGGTATAGATAAGCCACATCTTCTTGATCCATTCGTCCGTTGATGGACACTTAGGCTCTTTCCATGTTTTGGCTATTGTTGAGAGTGCTGCTATGAACATTGGGGTACATGTGGTCCTATGCATCACCACTCCTATATCCCTTGGGTAAATTCCTAGCAGAACTATTGCTGGGTCATAGGGGTGTTCTAGTGTTAATTTTTTTGAGGAACCTCCACACTGTTTTCCAGAGGGGCTGCACCAGTTTACATTCCCACCAACAGTGTAGGAAGTTGCCCGTTTCTCCACATCCTCGCCAGCATTAGAGTCCTCTGATTTGTTCCTTTAGACACTCTGACTGGCGTGAAGTGGTATCTCAGTATGGTTTTGATTTGTATTTCCCTGATAAGGAAGGATGCTGAGCATCGTTTCATGTGTCTGTTGGCCATCTTGATGTCCTCTTTGGAGAAGTGCCTGTTCATATCTTCTGCCCATTTCTTCACTGGGTTTTTGTTTTTTGGGTGTGGAGTTTGTGAGTTCCTTATAGATTTTGTATATTAACCCTTTATCTGATATGTCTTTTGCAACTATCTTTTTGCATTCCATGTTTTGATCAATTCTTTAGCTGTCACTTTTTCCTAGAATTTCTTATGAAGAGAGGTCTTTTGTTTCATCATTTTGACTAGCTTTCTGTCTCTTTTGTGTTTTAAAAGCTTGTGTTGTGGTCTGCACCTGTGAGTACTGCTATATTAAAGGAGTCTCATACACTGTCCAGGGCCTGGCCATTTAAGAAATGGCTTTTGAAGGATATGACTTGATCTCTCTTTTTGTGACTTTGGTTATTTTATTTCCCTACTCGTACTGATGGTTTGGACTCTCCATCATGCGTGCTTTTGTTTTTTCCTTGAAGTAGCCCTATAGTTAATCACGGCAATGTAGCAGCATTGGTCTTGTGGGAGGGGACAGTATTTTTCTGCAGCATCTACCTAACTCCCGTACAAAAGTAGCTACCTAGTGCAGATGGGCGTGGTTTGGGGTAGGCTACTACCACCTCCACTGTGGGCCCCTTGCACCAATCCCTGAGGCCCTGCCTTGGTTGTTTTAGGGAGAAAAATGTCGACTACCCAGTCCCTTCTTCTCAGACCAGGTGTCCCAAATCACTCCTTTGGAACTGCCCTCACTGTGCTACAGGCACAGATGAGGTGGGCCATCTCCTGTTCCCTACTCCCAGCCACATTCCAAGCTCTCACTCCATGCATGTTAATGATGCTGCCGAAAATGTAATCCCGTGAGCCATAGCACTTCAGGGCAGGTGACCGGTTCCTCCTGATACCTAGTGTGCCCCTGATGTACCACCAAACCCATAGAGAACTCCCCTTTTCCCCCAGTGTGGGAACAGTACACCCAGTCCAAAGAAAACTCTGAAGTTAGAGATGAGATCTCTCTCTCTGAAAGCACTACATTTAGAGACAGGATGATAGGATCCCTTTCCATCCCAGACTAAGATTTTTTTATTATCCAGAAATAGTCCTACATTTCCCCAGCCATTCTTTCTTTTTCCTTTGTCTCTCAGCAGAAAGGTATACCTACCCCCTGTACCCCCATGTCCTGGTTCGTTTTTATCTCCCCCCAGTTTGTAATCATGCACCGATGAGTCTGTCTTCCTAGTAGACTCCATCTCATTTCCTCCCAGATTCTTTGAGTTCAGAATCCTTTGGCTTCAGCCCTTCTTTGTTTGAGACATGCCGATGGGAAGTATGGAGCCCCCTACTTCTCCACTATGTGTTTTCTCTTTGCTCATCTTTAAGATATTTGTTTTGAAGTCTTTGTCTAGCACACTTGCTGTCAGGTCTTTTTCAGAGACAGTTTCACTTTTTTTCTCCTTTGAATGAGACAGGCTTTTCTGCTTTTTCCTCTATGTTTTGTGGAAAACTGAATATTTGAATATAATAATGTGATAACTCTGGAAATCAGATTCTCCCCATTGTCTGGGTTTTGATGTATTTTGTTATTGTTTTTGTTTATTTTATTATTTTTGTGATTGTTGTAAGCTATCTCTGTGTTGAGTAGTAACCTTAATTATAAGCGTAAAGTTTTCTTTTGTCTTTTCTGAGCCTGTGCCTTTCCCTAGGCATGTGTAGTCAATTTCTATTTTTTCCTATATATGTAATTGTTTTTGAATATCCTAGTCTTTAATGTCTAGCTTCCAAAGGTGGAAAAAGAAACATAAAGAGGTGAGGAATGTCATCAGCTCTTAAAATTCCCTAGAAGTCACATCTGGGAGAGGAGAGACTTGCTATAATGAGGGGAAATGCTGCAGCAATGGCCACCCACCTGTTTGTCTACACCACTGTGATCCAAAAAAGCAACTAGAAATCAAAACACAGATTCCTGATATCTGGAGAACAAAGTCCTTTTTGTCCATTCTGGCTTCTACAGTGTGATGAGTGCTTCAGAAAATCATGCACCACTGCTTGCCACAGGGCAGTAAGAGACTGTGATAATAGCAAAATTTTATAAAAGTTATCCACAATTTACTATCCTTCCCCTGTATGTTGTAAGATTTTAACAGAATTCAGAGTTCCAAAAATAGTTACACCAGATAGATTCTGCCAGTAAAATTGTTGGCTAGGTGAAGAGACAGATTGTTGGTGTTTCCTACTCCGCCATATTCCCAAAATCTTCCTCCAAAAGAAATTTATTTTCAAAGAATCTGTTTTAAACAAGAATTCATACAAAGGGTGTTTCCTTAACTATGAACTACCAAATCACATGCAGAATATATTGACTTGTCTTAAATTCATCTCCATTATCCAAAATAAGTTTTAGAAATTACTTGACTTTGGGGCGCCTGGGTGGCTTAGTCGGTTAAGCGTCCAACTTTCGCTTAGGTCATGATCTCGCGGTTCGTGGGTTCGAGCCCCGCATCGGGCTCTGTACTGACTGCCAGCTCAGAGCCTGGAGCCTCTTTCGGAGTCTGTGACTCCCTTTCTCTCTGACCCTCCCTTGCTCACGCTGTCTGTCTGTCTGTCTGTCTCTCTCCTAGAAATAAATAAAAAATATTAAAAAAAAAAAAAGAAATTACATAACTTGGTCCCTGTGAAAATATTTTCCTTTTAAATTAATCAAGGAAATTCACAATATATAAAAAGAAAACTGGGGCACCTGGGTGGCTTAGTCGGTTGAGCGTCCGACTTTCGCTTGGGTCATGATCTCGCGGTTCGTGGGTTCGAGCCCCCGTCGGGCTCTGTGCTGGCTGCCAGCTCAGAGCCTGGAGCCTGTTTCAATCTGTGACTCCCTCTCTCTCCCTCCCCTGCTCACGCTGTCTCTCTCTCTCTCCTAGAAATAAATAAAGAAAACATAAAAAAAAAACTATCTCCCATGGCTCTAATAGTCTTTTTGGTACCTTCCCTCTAATGTTTGATAAATTTTTATTTAAATATGAAATACTTAACATGAAATCCAAAAAAAAAAAAATCTTTCATTCAACTTAACAGAAATGACGTATTATGAAAGATATGATTTTTGTCTCAGATATAGCCTCTCTGGTATTCACCCTCAATAACCCTACCCAAATATAAAGAAGCTTATTCCATATTTTTCTACATGTGTGGGGTAAACTACAATTTAAGCTCCATTTGAAGAGTCAAGATGAACACCTTGAAACTGTTGGAGTATGTTACAATATTTGATACCTATTTCCATCACTTATTTGGGCAAATTTGTCTCTAAGAGCCTTCTATTATTTCTCAGCAAAACTGGAATGAAAATGCCCACCTCATTGAGTTACTATATAATGAGAAAATACAAATAATATGGATACTCCAGTGCCTTGCATATAATAAAATGTCAAATGTTGGTTACACACATATGCTAGTCATTATGGTATTAATTATAAATACAATAAGAGTACATAAAAGAGGAAAAGCTAATATGGCAGCTTATTAGGAGTATCCTAGGCTTGCCTCATCCCTCCTACACAACTAGATAATGATCAAATCTTTCTGAATACCCAAGAAATCAACCTGAGGACTGACAGAACAAACCTCACAACTAGAGGGAGACAAAAGTTTACATTTAGGCAGGTAAGAAGTGCCGAGACATGGTTTGGGGCAGCCACGGATCACCTGTGCTGCAAAGGGAATGGAACCATGGTCATGAAGAAAGGCTAGAGAAAGAGGAACACACGATGGAACATAGAGGAAGAACATTTCCCAAAGCCATTGGTTAGGAAAATGGGAAAGAAGGGGATGATTTTCATGAGTTTTTGTTTGCAACCAGCAGAGCTTAAAGAGTGGAGTTTTCAAGGCCAATGGGCTTGGCTGGGATAGGGCCCTGAAGGCAAAGTCTTATTTCTGGATAGAAGGTGGGGAAACAACCTGGGAACAGACAGCATGGAAGTAAAGATCTGAGGAATACCTGAAGCAGACAGAGAAGAGATTGTTCACTCCTCTTGGAGCGCCACACTGAGAGGCGACATTCACAGAGAAACATCTACAGTGACAAAGGACCCGGCGGGTACCATTTCTCTCCCCAACTCCTCAATATAAGTTCAGAGACACCTGAAAATGTCAGCTCACCCTGACCCTGGTTTCCTAGCCTACTTGCTCCAGGTCTCATGGCCCTGCATTCTTACATGCCTGCCCTTCTTGGTCAAACCTCCCTCAATCCTAGTGCCCAGAAACACTTCCTAGGAAGACCAACACAAACACCTGCCTACACCATGTCCCTAAAGTCTGGAGTTTTAAAAGTCATCAAGCTTGTCTGACACAGAGACCGGAGGGCACACCATGCTGCTTCTATAGAGTAGGAGAACAGGCAACCCAGAGGAAGATAACATGGAAATGTACATGTGAACATCATCTGGGATATGCAAAGGGAGATTGTTTCACTCTTCTAAGGAACTTCCCTGGGAGCAACAAGCGTGGAGAACCCTCTCCAGAGACAAAGAAGCTGGTTGTAGCCATTTCCTTTCCCAACCCTCAATATAAGTGCAGAACCACCCACCTATGGTAAACAGAACAGTGACAACCCTGTCTGCCTAACCTGCTTACATGGGATCCCATACACCTGTGCTCTGCCAGTAGTACATTTCCCTCTCAAGTTTACCTCAGTCTCAGTGAAGAAGGGTCCTTCCCCACAAGACCAGAAGAAACTCCTGCCCACACCATGTCTCCAGACCAGACAGTTCTAGAAAGCTTCAGTTCTATTGGAAATAGTATCATGTCTCATTCAAGCAGACCAGAGCACACCCAGGTAAAACTCACCACACTGCCCAGGGATCAAACATTGCCCACTGCAGGCAAAGACCCTCTGCAGACGACTGGCCTGAAGAACAGATAGCAAAAACATAGTATCAGAGTGCATGCAGAAAACACCAGAGACACTCCTTGAAGAGCCAGAAGCTGGATATTATATGGCCTCTTCTTCATGAAGTCATCACTTTCTATTCTATTGTATAAATAAACCACATCTTCTTGAAATGTGGCCATGTGTAGCAACATGGATGGAACTTGAGGGTGTTATGCTGAGTGAAATAAGTGAGGCAGAGAAGGACAAATACCATATGTTGGCACGTCTAGGAGGATTAGGAGGAACTTAATGGAGGACCGCGGGGCAGAAGAAGAAGGGAAATGGTGAGAGGGAGAGAGGCAAACAATGAGAGACTCTTGAATGCTGAGAACAAACTGAGGACTCATGGGTGTGGGGCGTAGGAGGGAGATGGGCATGGAGGAGGGCACTTGTGGGGATGAGCACTGGGTGTTATATGGAAACCAACTTGACAAGAAACTATTTGTAAAAAAAAAAAAAAAGAATGAATGAAAGAGGAGATCACAACCAAAACTGCAGAAATGCATACAATAATAAGTGAATATTACAAGCAATTATATGTTAATAAAATAGGCAATCTGGAAGAAATGGACAAATTCTTAGAAACATATAAATTGCCAAACCTGAAACAGGAATAAATAGAAAAATTGAACAGATCCATAACCAGTAAAGAAATCGAATTAATAATCAACAGTCTCAAAAAAAAAAAAAAGGGTCCAGGGCTGAATGGCTTTCCAGGGAAATTCTGCAAAACATTTAAAGAAGAGTTAACACCTATTCTCTTGAAGCTATTCTAAAAAGTAGAAATGGAAGGAAAACTTCATTATATGAAGCTAGCATAACCTTGATCCCCAAACCAGACAAAGGCCCCACCGAAAAAGAGAACTACCATCCAATTTCCATAACGAACATGGATGCAAAAATCCTCAAAAAGATACTAGCTAACTAGATCCAACAAAACATTACAAAAATTATTCATAATGACCGAGTGGGATTTACACCTGGCATGCAGGGCTGGTTCAATATACACAATACAATCAATGAGATACATCACATCAATAAAAGAAAAGAACCACATGATCCTTTCAAAAAAAAAAAAAACAAGAACCACATGATCCTCTCAATAAATGCAGAGAAAGCATTTGACAAAATACAGCATCCTTTCTTGATATAAACGCTCAAGAAAGTAGGATTAGGAGGAATATACCTCAAGAGCATAAAAGCCATATATGAAAGAACTACCACTAATATCATCCTCAATGGGGAAGAACTAAGAGATTTCCCCCTAATGTCAGGAACACAACGGGGATGTTCACTATCACCACTGTTATTCAACATAGTATTATAGTATTGGAAATCTTAGCCTCAGCAATTAGACAAAACAAAGGAATAAAAGGCATCCAAATAGGCCATGAGGAGGTCAAACTTTCACTCTTTGCAGATGACATGATACTCTATATGGAAAACCCAAAAGATTACTCCAAAAAACTACCAGAACTGATCCATGAATTCAGCAAAGTCTCAGGATATAAAACCAATCCACAGAAATCAGTTGCATTTCTATACACTAATAATGAAGCAACAGAAAGAGAAATCAAGGAATTGATTCCATTTACAATTGCACCAAATAAAGCATAAAATACCTAGGGATAAATCTAACCAAAGAGGTGAAAAAATTATATACTGAAATCTATAGAAGGCTTATGAGAGAAATTGAAGAATACATTTAAAAATGGACAAAAAATATTCTATGCTCCTGAATAGGAAGAACAAATATTGTTAAAATGTCAATATTTCCCAAACTAATCTACATATTCAATGCAATACCTATCAAAATACCACAAGCATTCTTCACAGATATAGAACAAACAATCCTAAAATTTGTACTGAACCAGAAAAGACCCCGAATAGCCAAAGCAATCTTGAAAAAGAAAACCAAAGCTGGAGACATCACAATCCCGGACTTCAAGATGTATTACAAAGCTGTAATCATCAAGACAGAATGGTATTGGAACAAAAACAGACACTCAGATCAATGGAACAGAATAAAGAACCCAGAAATGGACCCACAAACGTATGGCCAGCTAATCTTTAACAAAGCAGGAAAGAATATCCTATGGAATAAAGACAGTCTCTTCAGCAAATGGTGATGGGAAAACTGGACAGTGACATGCAGAAAAATGAATCTGGACCACTTTCTTATACCATACACAAAAATAAACTCAAAATGGATGAAAGACCTAAATGTAATACAGGAGTCCATCAAAATCTTAGAGCAGAAAGCAGGCAAAAACCTCTTTGACCTTAACCACAGAAACGTCTTATTCAACACGTTTATAGAGGCAAGGTAAACAAAAGCAAAAATGAACATTTGAAACCTCATCAACAGAAAAACATAAAAGGGAAGGTGAAGAAAGCAATCAACAAAACTAAAAGGCAACGGACAGAATGAGAGAAGATATTTGCAAACGACATATCAGATACAGGTATCTAAAATCTATAAAGAACTTAGCAAATTCAACACCCAAAAATAAAATAATCCAGTGAAGAAATGGGCATAAGACCCAAATACACACTTCTCCAAAGAAGATATCTATATGGCAAACCAACACATGAAAAAATGCTCAACATCACTCATCATCAGGATAATACAAATCAAAACCACAAAGAGATACCACCTCGCACCTGTCAGAATAGCTAACATTAACAACTCAGGCAATGACACATGTTGGCGAGGATGCAGAGAAAGAGGAGGAACCCTTTTGCTCCTGGTGGGAATAAAAACTGGTGCAGCCACTCTGGAATACATTTTGGAGGTTCCTCAAAAAATTAAAAAGAGAACTACCCTATGGCCCCGCAATGGCACTACTAGGTATTTATCCAAAGGATACACGGGCTTACCCATAAGATGCAAGTGTGCTACTCTGAAGGGCCACATGCTCCCCAATGTTTATAGCGAAGCTATTAACAATAGCTGAAGTATGGGAGGAGCCCAAATGTACATAGACAGATGAATGGATAAAGAAGATCCATTCTTGTATATGTACACACACACACACACACACACACACACACACACACACACACACACACCGGAACATTACTTGCAATCACAAAGAATGAAATCTTGCCATTTGCAACATGGATAGAACTAGAGGGTATTATGATAAGTGATATTAGTCAGAGAAAAACAAATATCATATGATTTCACTCATATGCGGAATTTAAGATAAAATACAGATGAAAATAAGGGAAGGGAATAAAAAATAATATAAAAACAGGGAGGGGGACAATTCATAAGAAACTCTTAAATATAGAGAACAAACTGAGAGTTGCTGGGGGGGTAGTGGGGAGGGATGGACTAAATGGGATGAGCACTTGTTGGGATGAGCACTGGGTGTTACATGTAGGAGATGGATCACTGGATTCTACACCTGAAGTCATTATTGCACTACGTGCTAATTAACTTGGATGCAAATTTTTAAAAATTAAATAAATAAATAAATAAAAATAAATGAGTTTTTAAAAATAATTAAATACATAATTAGAAAGGTTTGATCCAATTTCCTCTTGAGCTGTAGCTTTTTAGGACTCTATGGTCAGTAGGTTTGGTGATTGGGGAATATTGTGTTGGTCTTCTGGGGAGGGGCCCGCTCTTGCTCTGGCTCTCAGGCAAGCTTGCCCTAACATAAAGGCATCTGCAGAATTCAGGATGATAGGGCTTTAAGTCACTTAAACCTCCACTGTATGCACTGTGCTGGTCACTGAAGTCCATCTGTGCTGAGGGGTGGAAGATAATAATGGCATCAGCCCACTCTTTCATCTCTGGAGAGAGAATTTTCTGCCCAATACTGTTCAGGACACTCTCATAGCAGAGCAATCAGTCTCCCCTAATATGTCCCAGAGATGCCTCAAGTCCCTGCCTTCACCCTGTCTGTGTCTGAGCCATCTGCCCATCTTGCTGTGCAGTGCTTTTATGTTTTATCTCAGGCATAAGGCTGGGTTTTAAAACTCCAAATTTTAGGACCTGACATGGCATGGACCTGCACTGATCCTGTGAGGGAGAGTCTCACCATGCTGTAGCTGGTGCTGGTTTGTTCCAGAGGGGCAGTCACATGAATGCACAGGGGCTTGGATTTTATTTTTAAGCATAACAAAAGACAGAACCCAGGTTAGCCACCCTCAGCAGGTTTCTCTCTGCTTATGCTAATGAAAGGGGCAGCTCTATGGTGCCCACCAGCTATTTTGTCCCCTGAGAGACAGAGCCATCTTTCCCAAATGCACTCCGAGAAGAAGTGTCTCTCCCAGTGTGACCCAGGGGATCCTTAGACTACATTGTCTGATCCCAGGCCTCTGCACTCTTTCTTCAAAAGGTGTAGAGCTATTTCTGCCATGCTCCACTTCAGCGATGGCACAGACTTCTAAAAACATCAGACTTTGAGTTTTGCAGCTTATAAAACTTGTGATAATCAGCACCTCTCATTTCTCCAATGATTTGGAGAAGTGTTTTTGTTGTGCAATCCTGGTACTGCAAGCTGATGGATCTCTCTCTCTCTCTCTCTCTCTCTCTCTCTCTCTTATCAGAGTTCTCTCCCCTTTTCAGCATTCATGATTCTTTTCTTCTCCAAATCCCTTCACCACACATCCTAACTTCCTCTTTTCTCCATGTGGTTGTTAAGTTTGTTCTTCCAGTCCTCAAGTTGATTTCTTGGAAGCACATGTACCCCAATGTTCATAGCAGCACTCTCAACAATAGCCAAAACATGGAAAGAGCCTAAGTGTCCATCAACGGACGAAAGGATCAAGAAGATGTGGTTTATTTATACCATGGAATACTACATGGCAATGAGAAAGAATGAAATCTGGCCATGTGTAGCAACATGGATGGACCTTGAGTGTGTTATGCTGAGTGAGATAAATCAGGCAGAGAAGGACAAGGACAAATATCATATGTTTGCACGTATAGGAGGATTAGGAGGAACTTAACAGAGGACCAAGGGGAAGAAGAAGGGGGTAAAGGGTGGGGGAAAGGGAGAGAGGCAAACCATGAGAGACTCTTGAATGCTGACAAACTGAGGACTGATGGGTATGGGAGTAAAGGGGGCTGATAGGTATGGGGGAGGGCACTTGTGCGGATGAGCACTGCGTGTTATATGGAAACCAACTTGACAATAAACTATTTGTAAAACAAAAAAAGAATGATTTTGTATTTATCTACCTGTGTTCAAGGGATGAAGCAAGCATCAGGTCCTGCTACAGATCTTCCATCTTAACTCCAGCCTCTAGCTAATTACTATAACTTTTAAATTATTTTTCTAATTCCATTTTGTTACTAATAACCAGTTTTTTCAGATTATGTATTTCTTCCTGATTCAGTATTAGATTGTATGTTTCTAAGAACTTAACCATTTACTCTAAATTTTCCATTTTTTTGGTTTATAATTGTTTATAATAGTCTCCTGTGATTTTTTAAATTTCTGTACTATCATATATAGTTTCTCTTTCATTTTTGGTTTTATTTATTTGGGCCTTCTCTTTTTGCTTGATAAGTGTGGTAAAGGTTTGTCAATTCTATCTTTTCAAGGAACAAGCTCTTAGTTTCATTTATGTTTTCTATTGGTTGTTTAAGTCTTTATTTAGTTTGTTTTTGCCCTTATATTTATTGTTCCCTTCTTTCTAGTAACTTTGGTCTTTGTTTGTTCTCTTTTAATTTTTTTTAATATTTAAGGTTAAATTGTTTGAGATTTTTCTTGTTCCTTGAGGTAGACCCATATTGCTATAATCTTAGAATTGATTTTGCCATGTCGCATAAATTTTGGAACATTATATTTTCTTTTTCGTCTCAAGTTATTTTTTTATTTACATTTCTTTGCTTCACTGACCCGTTTGTTTTTCGTTTTTGTGGGTTTTATTTTTTGGTTTCATTAGTCTCCATTTGTTTTTTTTCCAGTTTTTTTTCTTGTAATTTATTTCTAGTTTGATATAATATCAATCTTTTTGAAATTTATTGCGACTTATTTTGTGGCATAATATGTGATCTAATGCAGAAAACGTTCTATGTGTGCTGGAGAGGAATATGTATTCTGCTGCACTTGGATGGAATATTCTGTGTATATATATATTAAATTCATTTAGTCAAATGGGACATTTAAACCAATGTTGTTGTTGTTTTTTTTTTTTTAATTTTCAGTCTTGATGACTTTTCCATTAAGGTAAGTTGGGTGTTAAAGGTCCTTACTATTATGGTATTACTGTCAGTTTTCCCCATTAAGTCTTTTAATATTTACTTTGTGGTTTTTATGTGCTTCTCTATTGTGTGCATAAATATTTACACGTGTTGTATCTTCTTGGTAGATTGCTTTCCTTATCATTATGTTATTCTGTTTCTGTTCTTAAAGCCTTTATTTTATGACTATTTTGCCTGATACAGGTGTTGCTACTCTGGCTTGTTTTTTGTGTTTTTTGCTTTTTTTTTTCTGTTTGTTTGTTTTTACTTATTTGCTTCAAATATCTCTCTTTACTTTCAGTCTGTGTGTATTTTAAAATTTTTTAAAGGTTAAGGTTTATTAATTTCTGAGAGATAGCGAAAGACAGCGTGAGCAGGGGAGGGTCAGAGAGAGAGGGAGACACAAAATCTGAAGTAGGCTCCAGGCTCTGAGCTAGTTGTCAGCACAAAGCCTGAAGCAGGGCTCGAACCCACGAGCTGTGAGATCATAACCTGAGCCGAAGTCGGACGCTTAACCGACTAAGCCACTCAGGCGCCCCAGTCTGTGTGTATTTTCAAATCTGAACTGAGGGGTACCTGGGTGGCTCAGTCAGTTGAGCATCTGACTTGAGCTTGGGTCATGATCTCACAGTTCGTGAGTTCAAGCCCCGCGTCGTGCTCTGTAATGACAGCTCGGATCCAGGAGTCGCTTTGGATTCCGTGTCTCCTTCTCTCTCTGACCCTCCCCTACTCACAGTTTGTCTATTTGTCCCTCTCTCTCTCTCAAAAATAAACATTAAAAATAAAAAAAATAAATCTGAACTCTTTTGTAGGCAACATTTAGAGGTTTGTTTGTTTGTTTGTTTGTTTGTTTTTAAATCCATACAGTAACCCTATATATTTTGATTAGAACATTTAGTATATTGGGGCGCTTTGGTATTTCAGTCTGTTAAGCATCCAAGTCTTGGTTTTGACTCAGGTCATGATCTCACAAATCATGAGTTCAAGCCCTGAGTAGGGCTCTATACTGACAGTGCAGAGGGTGCTTGGGATTCTCTGTCTCCTTCTGATTTTCCCCCACTCACAACTTCTGTCTCTCTCTCAAAAATAAACATTAAAAATAAGGAATTTAGGGGTTCCTGGGTGGCTCAGTCAGTTAAGTGTTTGACTTTGGTTCAGGTCATGATCTCATAGCTCATGAGTTCAAGCCCTGGATCGGGCTCTGAGCCTTCAGCTCAGAGCCTTGAGCCTTCTTGGGATTCTGTGTCTCCCTCTCTCTCTGCCCATCCCCCTGTTCATGCTCCGTCTCCCTCTCTCTCTCAAAAATGAATAAACATTAAAAATTTTTAAAAAGAAGTTTAAAAAATAAAGAATATTTAGTTCATTTATATTTTGTTTATTTTTTAAGTATTCTTGACACATGTTACATTAGTTTCCAGTGAACAGCAGAGTGATTCAAGTTCTCTATATTTTATAGTGTGCTTATCACAAGTGTAGCCACAGTCTGTTGCTAAACAATGCTATTATGTTATCGACTATATTTCCTATGCTGTACTTTTTGTTCTTGTGACTTTTTCATTCCATAACTGGAAATCTGTATCTCCCACTATTGTTTACCCATTTTGACCATTTCCCCACCTACTTCCACTCTGACAACAATTAGTTTGTTCTCTATATTTATGTCTAATTATTTTGTTTATTTATTTGGATTTTTCAGATCCCCATTTAAATGAAATCAACTGGCATTTGTCTTTTCCAGTCTTATTTTACTTTGCACAATACTACCTAGGACCATCCATGCTGTCACAAACTGCATGATCTTATCGTCTTTTTTAGCTGTGAAAATATTCCAGAACACATCTTCCTTGTCTATTTCTCTACTGATAAACACTTAGGTTGCTTGCATATCCTGGCTATTCTAAGTAATATTGCAGTAAATATAAATGTGCATATATCATTTGAATTAATATTTTCACTTTCTTTGAGTCAATACCAGTAGTAGAAATATTGGATCATGTACTATTTCTATTTTAATTATTGATGAAGCTCCATGGTGTTTTCCACAGTGTTTGGACCAATTTACATTCCCACCAACTGCATATGAAGGTTCCCTTTTCCTCACATTCTTGCCAACACTTGTTATTTCTTGTGTTTTTGTTTAAGCCATTCTGACGAGTGTAATGTGATAGTTCATTATGCTTGTAATCTGCATTTCCCTAATGATCAGTGATGTTGAGAATGTTTTCATGTGTCTGATGTTCATCTATGTGTCTTCTTTTTAAATTATGTCAAGTTTATTCATTTTGAGGGAGAGACAGAGGGGGCTGAGAGAGAGTCAGAGAGGGAGAAAGTGAGAGAATCCTGAGCAGGCAAT
The DNA here is from genome assembly GCA_017311185.1 of Proteles cristata cristata. Classification (NCBI taxonomy): domain Eukaryota; kingdom Metazoa; phylum Chordata; class Mammalia; order Carnivora; family Hyaenidae; genus Proteles; species Proteles cristata. The sequence goes on from JAESUZ010002589.1 coordinate 25,948, forward strand.
GTCAGCACAGAGGCTGATGTGGGGCTTGAACTCACAAACCATGAGATCATTTTAGCCGAAACCAAGAGTTTGACTCAACCCACTGAGTCACCCAGGTGCTCCTCTATATGTCTTCTGTGGAAATATGTCTACTCAGAAACTCTGCCTATTTTTTAAAAATTCCTGTATAACATACAGTGTTATATTAGTTTCAGGTGTACAATATAGTAATGCAACAATTCCATACCCCACCTGGTGCTCATCACAGTTTCACTCCTTAATCCCCACCCGCCTTCCCTCTGGTACCCATCAGTTTGTTCTCAATAGTTAAGAGTCTGTTTATTGGCTTTTCTCACACTCTTTTTTTTTTTGAGCATTTTTTTTGTTTCTTGAATTCCACAAATGAATGAACTCATATGGTATTTGTCTTTCTCTGACCAACTTATTTCACTTAGCATTTTATTTTCTAGCTCCATCCATGTCATTGCAAATGGCAAGATTTCATTATTTTTATGGATGAATAAAACTCCATTGTATATATATACCAACTCTTATTTTTCCATTCATCTATCAATGAACACTTTGTCTGTTTCCATAACTTGGCTCTTATAAATAATGTTCCTATAAACATAGGGATGCTTGTGTCCCTATGAGTTAGCATTTTTGAATTTTGGGGATAAATAGCCAGTAGTGAAATTACTTGATCATAGAATGGTTTTATTTTTATTTTTATTTTTTTAAATGTTTTATTTATTTCTAGGATAGAGAGACAGTGTGAGCAGGGGAGGGTCAGAGAGAGAGGGAGTCACAGAATCTGAAACAGGCTCCAGGCTCTGAGCTGGCAGTCAGCACAGAGCCCGACGCGGGGCTCGAACCCACGAGCCGCGAGATCATGACCTAAGCGTAAGTCGGACGCTTAACCGACTAAGCCACCCAGGCGCCCCAGAATGGTTTTATTTTTAAATTTTTGAGAAAATTGCTGTCTTCCAAATGGTTGCACCAGTTTACATTCCCAACAACATTCCACAAGTGTTCCTTTTTCTCCACATCTTCACCAACACTTGTTGATTTATTGATTTTTTATTTTAGCCTTTCTTACAGGTGTGAGGTGATGTCTCACTGTCGTTTTGATTTGCATTTCCCTGATGATCAGTGATGGTGAGCATCTTTTCATGTGTCTGTGGGCATCTGTGTTTCTTCTTTGGAGAAGTGTCTATTCATGCCTTCTGTTTATTTTTCAATTGGATTTTTTTTTGGTTTTTGGTGTTGAGTTGTATAAGTTCTTTACATATTTTGGATACTAACCCTTTATAAGATATGTCCTTTGCAAATATCCTCTCCCCTTGCCTCTTAGTTTGTTGATTGTTTCAGTTGGTATATAGAAGACTTTTGTTTTGATGTAGTCCCAATGGTTTCTTTTTTACTTTATTTCCCTTGTCTCAGGAGACATGTCTAGAAAAATGTTGCTAAGGTCAATGTCAAAGAACTGATTACCTCTGCTCTCTTTGAGGATTTGTATGACTTCACATCTCATATTTAGATATTTAATCCGATTTTTAATATTTTGTGTATGTTGAAAGTGGTCCAGTTTCATTTTTTTCATGTATATGTACAGTTCTCACAATACTATTTGTTGAAAAGGTTGTCTTTTTACCATTGGATAACCTTCGCTGCTTTGTCCAAGATTAATTGATCATATAATTGTGGGTTAATTTCTTGGTTTTCCAGTCTGTTCTATTGATCTAGGTGTCTATATTTTTCCAGTATCATACTGTTTTGATTGCCTTGACTTTGTAATATAACTTGAAATCTGGAATCGTGATGCCTCCAGCTTTGTTTTTATTTTTCAAAATTGCTTTGGCAATTAGGAGTATTTTATGGTTCCATAAATTTTATGATTTTTGGTTCTAGTTCTGTGAAAAATGCTATTAGGATTTTGATAGGGATTGTACAGATAAATCTACATTGCTTTCTTTAGAGTAGATATGTTAGAAATACTGGTCCTTCCTATCCATGAGCATGGAATGGGTTTTCCATTTCTTTCTGTGGTCTTCAATTTCAGTTATCAATGTTTTATGGTTTCATAGTATAGGTCTTTCACTTCTTTGGCTAAGTTTACTACTAGGTATCTTACTACGTTTCGTGCTTGATAAATAAGATTGTTTTAAGTTTATATATTTATTTTGAGAGAGATAGAGTGAGCGAGAGAGAGAGCGCGCGCGTGTGAGAGAGAGAGCGAGAGAGAGAGCAAGCAGGGGAGGGCAGAAAGAGAGGGAGACAGAGTATCCCAAGCAGGCTCAATGCTGTCAGTGTAGAGTCCCATGTTGGGCTCAATCTCACTAACTGTGAGATCATGACCTGAGTTGAAATCAAGAGTCAAGTGTTTAACCAACTGAGCCACCCAGACACCCCCAAATAGAATTTTCTTAATTTCTCTTTCTGCTTCTTCATTATTAAGGTATAGAAATATAACAGATTTATGCACACTGATTTTGTATTCTGCAACTTTACTTAATTAATCAATTCTGGCATTTTTTTCATGGAGTCTTTTGGATTTTCTACATATACTATCATGTCATCTGAAAATCATGAATGTTTTACTTCTTTCTTACCAAACTGGGTGCCTTTTTTCCCCTTCTTGTGTGATTGCTAAGGCTAGGTATTACAGTAGTATGTTGAATAAAAATGAGAGTGGACGTCTTTGTCTTGTTTCTGACCTTAGGGGAAAGTTCTCAGTTTTTCCTCACTGTAGATTATTTTCACGGTGGTGTTTTCATATATGGGCTTTATGATGTTGGGGTATGTTCCCCCTAAACCTAATTTATTGAATACTTTTATCATGAATGAATGTTGTACTTTGTCAAATACTTTTTCTGAATCTATTGAGATGATAATGTGCTTTTAATCCTTTCTCTTATTGATGTGATATTTACATTAATTGATTTGTGAATATTAAACCACACATGCACCCTGGGAATAAATCCCATCATGGTGAATGATTTTTTAAAATATATTATAAGATTCTGTTTGCCAGTACATCGTTGAAGATTTTTATATTTGTTTTCTACAAAGATAGTGGCCTATAGTTTTTCTTTATGTGCTGTGTTTATCTGGTATTGGTATCAGACTAATACTGGACTCATAGAATATATTTGGAATTTTTCCTTCCTCTTCTATTTTTTGTAATAGTTTGAGAATAATAGGTACTAAAGCTTTAAATGTTTTGAAGAATTGGCCTGTGAAGCTATCAGGTCCTGGACTTTTGTTCATTGGGAGTCTTTCTTTCTTTCTTTCTTTCTTTCTTTCTTTCTTTCTTTCTTTCTTTCTTTCTTTCCTCTCTCTCTCCTTTTTTTTTTTACTGATATAGTATGGTTCTATTCAAATATTCTGTTTCTTCCTACTTCAGTTTTGGTAGGTTATGTGTTCTTAGGAGTTTATTAATTTCTTCTAGACTGTCCAATGTGTTGGCATATAATTTTTTAAATAATATTCTCTCTCAATTGTTTGTATTTCTGTGTCGTTGGTTATTATTTCTCCTCTATAATTTGTAATATTTTTTTAGTCCTTTTTATTTTTTGATGAGTCAGACTGTAGCTTCTTGAATTTTGTTTATCTTTTCAAAGAACAAGCTCCTGGTTTCATTGATGTGCTCTAGTGTTTTGTGTGTGTGGTTTTTACTTTCTGTCATTTATTTCTGCACTAATATTTAGTATTTTCTTCCTTATGCTGGTTTTGGATTTCGTTTGTTCTTCTTTTTCTAGCACTTTAGGTGTATGTTTAGGTTGTACATTTGAGATTTTTCTTTCTTCTTGACGTAAGGCTGTATTGGTATAAATATAGCTCGTAAAACTGCTTTTGCTGCATCATAAAAGTTTGTGTTTTCGTTTTTATTTATTTACATTTATTTATTTATTTCCATGTACTTTTGGATTTATTTTCTGACTTCTTGGTTAACCCACTCATTTCTTAGTAACATGTCATTTTACTTCCATGTTATTTGTGCGTTTTCCAGAATTTTTTCTTGTGGTTGATTTCTACTTTCATAGCATTGTGTTAGGAGAATATACATGGTATGATTTCATACTTTTTGAATTTGTTGAGACTCATTTTGCGGCTAAATATGTAATCTCTTCTGGAGATGGATCCATGTGCACCTGAAAAGAATGTGTATTCTGCTGTCTTAGGATGGAATGTTCTGTATATACCTCTTCAGTCCACCTGGTCCAAAGTGCCACTCAAAGCCATTGTTTCCTTGTTGATTTTGTGATTGGATGATCTGTCCATTGATGTAAGTGGGGTAATAACATCCCCTACTATATCGTACTAATATTGATTAGTTCCTTAATATTTGTTGTTTAATGTTTCAAATATTTGAGTGTTCATGTTGAGTTGCATAAATATTTACAATTCTTAGATTTTCTGGTTGGATTTTCCCCTTTATTATTATATAGTGTTCTTCTTTGTCTCTTGTTACAACTTTTATTTTAAAGTCTATTTTGTCTGTCACAAGAAGCCCAAGTTGCAATATTAATATCATTCATTTGCATGACAGTTGTTTCTCCATTTCCTCACTTTTTGTCTGCAGATGTGTTTTGGTATAAAATAAGTCTCCTGTAGATAACATATAGATGAGTGTTGTTTTTTAATCCATTCTGTCAACCTATGTCTTTTAATTGATGTGTTTAGTCCATTTATATTCATAGTAATTGATACCTACATATTTATTGTCATTTTATTACTTATTTTGTGGTGGTTTCTGAACTATTTCTCTGACCTTTTTTTTCTTTCTTTCATGGTTTCCTCGTTTTCTTAACTGATATATTTGGATTTTCTTTCTCTTTATCCTTTGCATATATATTAGTAGTTTTTAATTTGTATTTCCAATTAGGTTTGTATATAACATCTTCTGCATATAGTAGTTTATATTAAGTTGGTTGTCACTTAAGTTTGAACCCATTTTCCCCATGAGAACTCATCTTCTCCCTACATTTTAGTTATATTCTGTCATTATTTATAACCTTTTATTTTGTGAGCTCCTCGACTCATGTTTTACAGAAATATTCATTTGTGTTTCCTACTTCCATACTGTCACTTTAGATCTCTCCTCTCCACTCTAACATTCCCTTTAATATTTTTTGCAGGGCTGATTTCGTGTTCACAAACACCTTTAGTTTCTGTTTGTCTGCAAAATTCTTTACCTCGCCTATTCTAAATTATAGACTCAATGGGTAGAGTATTCTTGGCTACAGATTATTCCTAATCAGAACTTTGAAAATATCATTTCACTACCTATATACTTAGAAAATTTCTGCTGAAAAATCAGCTGATAGCCTTATGAGATTTCCCTTGTATATAAGTGAAACAAAACAAATGAGGAAAAGGGGAAAAGTGTCTGTTTTTTGGTTTGGTTCTTTCTCTCTTTTTTCACTTTCCTCATTTGTTCTGTTTCTTAAATTCCACATATGAGTGAAATCATATGGTATTCATTTTTCTCTGACTTATTTCACTTATTTGTAATCTTTGGGCAAATCTCTAGTATTTTAAATGCTCATTCATAAGGCGGTTTTATTTCTAACATTTTGAGGAACATTCATACTATTTTCCAGTGTGTCTGCATCTGCATTCTCACCAACAGGGCAAGAGGGTTCCCATTCTGTACAATTTCACCAACACCTGTTGTTTTCCTGAGTAGTAGATTTTCTGATAGGTGTGAGTTGATATTTCATTGTAATTTTGATTTCTTTTCCCTGAAGGTAATTGACGTTGAGCAGATATCTTTTCATGTGTCTGTTGGCCATCTTGATTTCTTCTTTGGAAAAATATCTATTCATGACTCCTGCTCATTTTTAATTGGATTATTTCTTTTTTGAGTGTTGAGTTTTATAAGTTCTTTACATATTTTAGGTATTAACCCTTTATCATATATATCATTTGCAAATATTCTCTCCCATTCTTTGGGTTGCCTTTTAGTTTTGTTGATTGTTTCCTTTACTGTCTAGAAGCTTTTTATTTTGGTAATGTCCCAATATTTTATTTTTTCTTTATTCCCCCTTGCTTCAGGAATCCTATCTAGAAAAAGTTGTTACGGCCAAATTCAAAGAGGTTACTGCTTGTATTCTCCTGTAGGATTTTGATAGTCTACTTTTTCATGTTTAGGTCTTTTATCCATTTTGAGTTTGTTTGTGTATGGTGTAAGAAAGTGGTCCAGTTTCATTCTTTTGCCTATTTCTGTCCAAATTTCCCAGCACCATTTTTGAAGAGACTGTCTTGAGGACTTTCTATATATATTATTATGTTATCTGCAAAGACTGACAGTTTAACTTGCTGTTTACCAATATGGAAGTTTCTTTTTTATTTTTTTTTTCTGATTGCTGTCGCTAAGAATTTCAGTGATGTGTTGAATAAAAGTGACAATAGTGAATGTACTTGCTTTTTTCCTGATCTTAGTGGGAAAGTTCTCAGTTTTTCTCCCTTAAGTATGCTGTTAGCTGTCTTTTATATATGAGCTTTATTACGTTATTGTATGTTCCCTCTCACCTTTCTTTGTTAAGACCTTTTGTAATGAACAAATTTTAGATTTTGTCAAATGGTTTTTCAGCATCTATTGAGATGATCATATATATTTTCTATCCTTCATTTTTTGATGTACATGTCACATTGATTTGTTAATGTTGAGTCATTTTTGCATTCCCAGAGTAAATCCCACTTGATTGTTGTATATGATTCTTTTAACTTATTGTTGAATATGGTTTGCTAATATTCTGTTGAAAATTTCTGCATCTATGTTTATCAGGAATATTGGCCTGTAGTTTTATTTTTTGTAGTGTCTTTGGTCTTTATTTTAATGTTTTTAAAAAACATTTATTTATTTGTTGAGAGAGAGAGAGCGCAAGTGGCGGAGGAGCAGAGAGAGAGGGAGAGAGAGAATCCCAAGGAGACTGTACCGTCAGCACAGAGCCCAATGCAGGGCTTGATCTCATAACTGTGAGATCTTGACCTGAGACAAAATCAAAAGTCATATGCTCAACTGACTGAGCCACCCAGGTGCCCCTCTCGTGTCTTTCGTTGTCATATCAGCATAATGTTGGCCTTGTAGAATGTTTGTAGGAGCTTTCTTCCTTTTCAATTTTTTTGGAATGTTTTGAAAGGATAAGCATTAACTATTCTTTAAACATTGGAGAGAATTCACCTGTAAATCTCTCTGGTCCTGGACTTTGATTTTTTGGCAATTTTAGGATTACTCATTTGAATATGTTGCTAGTAGTTGGCCTCTTCAGATTTTCTATTTTTTTCCAGATTAAGTTATGGAGGTTTGTATTTTCTAGGAATTCATTCATTTCTTCTATTTTGTACAATTTGTTGCCATATTATTTTTGGTAGTATTCTCTTTTAATTTATTGTATTTCTATGGGGTTAGTTGTTACTTCTCCTTTCTCATTTCTGATTTTATTTCTTTAGATTCTTTCTCTTTGCTTCTTGATTAGTCCAGCTAAAGGTCTGTCAAATTTGTTCACCTTTACAAATAACAAACTCTTGGTTTCCTTGATTTTTTTGATTGTAGTTTTTTTTTTCTCTTTCTGCTCTGATTTCTATTATTTTCTTCCTTCTACTAACTTTGGGCTTTGTGTGTTCTTTTTTCTTCTGGTTCCTTCATGTGTAAAGTTACTTTCGATTTTTTGTTTGTTTCTTGACGTAGGCCTCTATCACTGTACATTTTTCTCTCAGAACTGCTTTTGCTGCCTCTCAAAGATTGCATCCCAAAGATGTTGAACTATTGTGTTTTTATTTTCAATTGTTTCCATGTATATTTTTTTAATTCATTGATTGTTTCATTGACTCATTTCTTGTTTCCTATCATGTTGTTTAGGCTCCACATGTTATGTCTTTCCAATTTTTTTCTTCTGATTTATTTCTAGTTTTATATTTTTGTGCTTGGAAAATATGGACAGTATGATTTCAACTTCCTAAATTTATTGAGACTTGTTTTGTAGCCTAATATGTTTACATCTATCCTGGAGAATGTTTCTCGTGCTTGTAAATAATGTGTATTCTGTTGTTTTGGAATGGAGTGTTTTATATATAGCTGTTATATCCATGTGGCCTAATGTGTCATTCACAGACATTGTTTCTCTAGTGATTTTCTTAGATGACCTATCAATTGATGTAAGTGGGATGTTACAGTCCCTTATGATTTTTTATTATGTTTATTTTTTAAAATTTTTATTTAAATTCCAGTTAGTTAACATATAGTGAAATATTGGTTTCAGGAGTAGAATTTAGTGATTTTTCACTTTACATACAACACCGAGTGCTCAACACAACAATTGCCCTCCTTAATACCCATAACCCATTTAGCCCATCCCCCACCCACATTCCCTCCATCAACCCTCAGTTTGTTCTCTATTGTTTTTATTTTTCCATCTCTTTTTTTTTACTCTTCCTTTGTGTTCATCTGTTTTATTTCTTGAAACTCACAAATGAGTAAATCCATATAGTATTTGTCTTTCTCTAACTGATTTATTACACTTAGCATAATACGCTCTAGCTCCATCCATGTTGGTGCAAATAACAATATTTCATTTTTTATGGCTGAGCAATATTCCATAGTGTGTGTGTGTGTGTGTGTGTGTGTGTGTGTGTACCATTACTTCTTTACACATTCTTCAGTCAATGGACATTTGAGCTCTTTCCATAATATGGCTATTCTTGGTAATGCAGCTGTAAACATCAGGGTGCATGTGTCCTTTTGAATCAGTATCTTTTTATACTTTGTGTAAATACCTAGTAATGTGATTGTTGGGTCACAAGGTACTTCTATTTTCAACTTTTTGAGAAACCCCCATATGGTTTTCCAGAGTGACTCTACCAACAGTGTAAGAGGGTTCCCCCTTCTCTACATCCTTGCCAACATCTGCTGTTTCCTGTGTTGTTAATCTTAACCATTCTGACAGGTGTGAGGTGGTATCCTATTGTGGTTTTGATTTGTATTTCCCCGATGATGAGTGATGTTGAGCATTTTTTCCTGTGTCTATTGGCCTTGTGTAAGTCTTCTTTGGAAAAATGCCCATTTCTTAACTGGATTTTTTTTTGGTGTTAAATTTGGTAAGTTCTTTATATATTTTGCATACTAACCCTTTATTAGATATAGCACTAGCAAATATCTTACCCCATTCCATAGGTTTCCTTTTAGTTTTTTTTATTGTTTCTTTTGCTGTGCAGAAGTTTCTATGTTAATGAAGTCCCAATAGTTTATTTTTGCTTTTGTTTCCCTTGTCTCTGAAGACCTGTCTAGTAATAAATTGTCACGACCAAGGTCAAAGAAGTTGTCGCCTATGTTCTCCTATACGATTTTTATGGTTTCGTGTGTCATAGTTAGGCCTCTATGGTCATGACCAAGACAGAAATGTTCACTCTCACCATTTTTATTTAACATGGGACTGGAAGCCCTAGCCTCAGCAATCACACGACAAAAATAAATAAAAGTCCTCCAAATCAGCAAGGAAGAAGTCAAACTTTTACTATTTGTAGATGACATGGTAATCTATCTATAAAACCTAAAAGACTCTACCAAAAATTTCCTAAAATCTATACACAAATTCAGCAACGTCACAAGATATAAAATCAATTTTCAGAAATCTGTTGCATTTCTATATACCGATAATGAAGCAGTAGAAAGAGAAATCAAGGAATTGATCCCATTTACAATTGCACCAAAAGCCATAAGATACCTTGGAATAAATCTAACCAAAGATGTAAAAGATCTGTATTCTGAAAACTATAGAACACTTATGAAAGAAATTGAAGATGACACAAAGAAATAGAAAAACAATCCATACTCATGATTTGGAAGAACAAATATTGTTAAAATGTCTATACTACCTAATGCAACCTATACATTTAATGCAATCCTTATCAAAATACCAACAGCATTTCTCATAGAACTAGAACAGATAGTTCTAAAATGTGTATGGATCCATAAAAGACCCTAAATAGCCAAATCAATATTGAAAAAGAAAAAGCTCCAGGTATCACAATTTCAGACTTCAAACTGTATTACAAAGCTATATTCATCAAGACTGTATGGTACTGGCACAAAAACAGACTACTACATCAATGGAACAGAATAGAAAGCTCAGAAATGGAACCACAAATCTATGGTCAACTAATCTGACAAAGCAGGAAAGAATATCCAATGGACACAAGACAGTCTTTCCACCAACTGTTGTTAGGAAAACTGGATAGCAAAATCCAGAAAATGCAACTGGACCAGTTCCTTACACCACACAAAAAAATGAATTCAAAATTGATGAAACCTCCATACTATTATTGTATTACCATCAATTTCTCTCTTTGTCTGTTAGTATTTGCAATATTATTGTATTACCATCAATTTCTCTCTTTGTCTGTTAGTATTTGCTTCATGTACTTAAGTTATGCAGTGTTGAGTGTATAGATATTTACAAAGATTAATCTCTTTATCACTGTACAATTCTATTCTTTGCCTTCTGTTGCATGCAGTCTTTGTTTTAATATCTATTTTGTCTGATGTATTGCTACCTTTTTTTTTTTTGCTTCTTTTTGCATGGCAAGTTTTTTTTTTTTTATCATCCCATCACTTGCATTCTGTATGTGTCTTTATGTCTTACATGAGTCTCTAGTAGCCAGTGTATAGATAGGTTTTGTTTTTTAATCCATTCTGCCACCCTACGTCTTTTGATTGGAGCATTTAGGTCATTTCTATTTAAAGTAATTACTGATAAGCATGTACTTATTGCCGTTTTTTTTGTTGTTGTTGTTCTGCATGTTTTTGTTGTTCTTCTCTGATCCTTTCTTCTCTTGATCCCTTTCTTTGTGACTGATTAGTTTCTGTAAAATTGTGTTGGATTTTCTCACTCTTCATGTTTTTGTGTGTAGTATAGATTTTGAACTTGTGGTTACCATGAGTGTTATATGTAATATCTTAGGTATATACCAATCTATATTATGTCATATAGTGTCATATTTTACATCACTTTACTCATAACTTTCTTATGTATAATTATGGCCATCTCTTTTTCACCTGAAGCAGCCCTTTTAACATTTATCATAAGGCTGGTTTACTGGTTATAAGCTCCTTTAACTTTTATTTGTGTAGGAAACTATATCTCTCCTTCAAATCTGAATGATAACCTTGCTGTATGGAGTGTTCTTGATTGTATATTTTTCTTTCAGCACTTTGAATATATCATACCATTCCCTTCATGCCTACAAAATTTCTCCTGAAAAATCAGTTGATAGTGTCATTGGTTTTCAGTTTTATTGGTTGCAAGACCTGGCCAAGGCACAGTGTTGTTTGGGTCTCCATGCTTTAGCACGAAGTGTTAGCAGTCTATTTAGAGAGAAAATCCCAACCAGGCTCCATGTTGCCAGTGTTGAGCCTGACGTGGGCTCACATTAATGGAACCATGAGATCATGACCTGAGCTGAAACCAAAAGTCAAATGCTTTAGTATTTTTTTTTTGTAGTCACACATTTTTATTCCCTTTCAATTTCTGTTCATGTATATTCTATAGGTCATTTCTTTGAGATTACCATGGAGATTATATATAACATTCTGAAGGTTTAATGATATATTTTAAATTAATAGTAATTTAATTTCAAATGTACATAAAAATCTCTACTCCTTTACTGCTCCAGTCCTCGCTTTATGTTATTGATATATATCTATTAACATAGATTCATCATCATTACTTCTGCATATATTTTTAAATTCTATAACAATATAAAATGGAGTTATAAGTTGAAATTACAAGATACTGGTTTTATATTTGTCCATATGTTTACCTTTAGGAGAGCTTTTTATTTTATCATATAGCTTTCTCTCTTTCTTTTCTAATTTGGTCTTTGGAAGTCGACCATGTGAAATGCAGCCTCAGGCTTGGTTCTAAGGTGTTTAAGTTAATAAATAGAAAATCTGCTATTGTCATTATTGTCATTTATGGGGGGAAAAGTTAGGTGAGTACACGTATGAAAGCTTGAAAATATTCACTTTTAAACTTATATTTTTTTTTAGTTTGTTGATGTATTAGTTTCAAGAATTCTTTTCCTGGGGCGCCTGGGTGGCTTAGTCGGTTAAGCGTCCGACTTTCGCTTAGGTCATGATCTCACGGATCGTGGGTTCGAGCCCCGCATCGGGCTCTGTGCTGACTGCCAGCTCAGAGCCTGGAGCCTGTTTCAGAGTCTGTGTCTCCCTCTCTCTCTGACCCTCCCCTGTTCACGCTGTCTATCTCTCTCTCTCCTAGAAATAAATAAAATTTAAAAAAAAAAAAGAATTCTTTTCCTAAATTTAAAGATCTGTCTTTATCTTTCCCCTAGATCCACTACTAATCGAAATAAAAATAGAAAGATATTCTCAATCATGATGGAAAAATCGAAACAAATATTATCTGTACTGTCCTTCAGGTCACTTTTTTTAGTATCATTATGACTTTGATGTCATCCTTCCATGTCTATCTATCTTCCATAGATTCACTTTGTTCTCTCCAGCTGCTGCAAAGTATTTATATAAAAATTATAAAATAACACAATTTCAAATATAGATTGAAAGAGGTTTAAAACGATATACAGTAAATTAGTTTATTGGGGAAAGAAAAATATAAATATTCATTATTTACTGCTTCTATGTCTATATTGTTTGAGTATTTTTGTTTAGATATGACACCATGAACTTGTGTTAGTGCAGCCACTCTGGAAAAACAGTATGAAAGTTCCTCAAAAAGTTAAAAATAGAACTACTTTATGGTCCAACAATTGCACTACTAAGTATTTATCCAAAGGATACAAAAATACTGATTGGAATAGGAACATGAACCCGGACGTTTATAGCTACATTATCAACAATAGCCAAATTATGGAAATAGCCCAAATATTCATTGACTGATGAATGCATAAAGGAGATGTGGTATATATATTTAATAGAATAGTACTCAACCATCAAAAAGAATAAAAACTTGCCATTTGCAATGAGGTGAGGGGAGCCAGGGTGTATTATGCTAAGCAAAATAAGTCAGTCAAGAGAAAGATAAATACTACATAATTTAATTCATATGTGGAATTTAAGAAACAAAACAGATGAATATAGGAGATAGAATAAAAGAGAGAGGAAAACTCTAAAATAGACTCTTAACTATAGAGTACAAACTGAGGGTTGCTGGAGGGGAAGTGGGGGAGCAATGGGCTAAATGGGTGATGGGTATTAAGGAGGACACTTATGATGAGCACTGGGTGTGTAAGTTATGAATCACTAAATTTTACTCCTGAAACTAATATTGCACTATATGTTAACTAACAAGAATTTAAATAAAATTGTGAAACAAACAAAAGGAACCTGTGTTGTTTTTATAATTTAAAATGAAATAAAAGAAATAAGAGAGACAAAAAGAGCTTTTAAATAAGCACTCGTAGTGATGAGCACTCAGTGTTATATTTAAGTTATGAACCATTAAATTCTACTCCTGAAACTAATATTACCCTATATGTTAACTAATTGCTATTTAAATAAAAATTTGAAACCAAATGAAAAAAATACATTGAGAAAACTGAAACCTCCTTTAGCTACCTTAGCATGTGTTTCATAGAGTCTAATAATGAATTAAATCAATTATATGTGTATCTTATTTTTCTAAGAAGGAAATTAATGCTTCACAAAAATTCCATGTGCACAAAGCATGACTACATAAAGATTGATGTTTGTATTTACCTTATTTATCTCTTGGACTCATACTAGCATAGAATAGCCTGGGGAATGTTTCTTACTTGCATGAAATTATGAATGATTTACATGTGTTCAAACAAGAAAATTTGAAACTGAAATATTCATCTGGCATGTAATAGGCAACCAGTACATGTTTGTTAAATGAAAGAACAAAAGAAAAATTACCATCACCATGACATTCAGAAATATTAGACTCTTCCTCAGAGCTTGACAAAAATATTTCATTTTCACCACATCTTTCTGTGATAATCTCATGAGAATTTCTGTTTTCTTTTTTTCCTATGGAGCACTTCAACTTTCCTCTGGATATATCTCTGCACAGGGCAAAATTTCTAATTTACTATTATTAAATTAAACATATCTATACACTAATGACTTGTTTTTACTGATCTAAAAACAATATTAATGACAAGAGATGGTAGAAATTTGACTAGGTGAGTTTTACAAACACAGATGCCTTTAGAAACATGCAATCCAAATCCTTCCTTCCTAAACCATTCATTTTGCTATTGAATGAAGATAATCTCAGTGTTTAAAAAAAAAAGTTATATGCAAGGTGTAGGTAATCTTTTTTTTTTTAATTTTTAATGTTTTATTTATTTTCGAGAGAGAGATAGAGGCAGTGCGAGCAGGGGAGGGTCAGAGAGGGAGACACAGAATCCACAACAGGCTCCAGGCTCTGAGCTAGCTGTCAGCACAGAGCCCGACGTGGGGCTCAAACTTACGAACCATGAGATCATGACCTGAACTGAAGTCGGACGCTTAACTGACTGAGCCACCCAGGCGCCCCGCAAGGTGTAGGTAATCTTTTAAAGAATGGGCATATTTTCCTCTTGATATAAGCTTGAGTTATTAAATGGTACTAATTATATAAATAATTTAAATTTAGATTACACTAATCTGTGAAAACTCATAGAATTAATGTCACAGCTCCAACTTTGAATGGGAATTAACTGTCCTAGAGAAAATGTTTGCCTGATATATCGCCATTAAACTTTGTCCAAAATTTTAATAAATGTCAGTCTTCTCTAGCAAAATCTGAGGGGTTGAGTGGAAAGCTGGATGTGAGGAAAGGAATAAGATATATCTCCAGTGAAAAGAAAATCTAGAAAGCTAAGGGTACTTAACTGACAATGTAGGTCCAGAAAGTGATATTGCCCATCCGATAAGCATATCTTCACTTTCCGTTTGACAACTAAAAGTAGTGGATCATGGAAGCTAGTTGCCAAGAAAGGAAATATTCTTCATTCTATTCTGGGTCTCCAGATTAAGGCTGCATTAGGAAACAGCCCTTCCCTCCCTCTTCATCATTTCAGAAGCATGTGATTATCACCAGACATTACACATGTTAACATTTGAATTTTAATTCATTGGAGAGCTAGGCTTAGTACCATGTGTATGAGTAAGCAAACTTCATTATTTCAAAAAAATTATTGAGAAATAATTTTCTCTAAAATAATTGAGAAATAATATTGAGAAATATATTTCTCTAAAATAATTAAAGAAATATTCTGAACTAGGTTAGGTAAAAGGAAGAGGATAAAACATTGAAAACAATGAATATTTTAGGAAGTGGTATGAAACTATATCATTCAAGAGTGAATTAAAGTGTTTAAAATTAGGTATTTAATTATTCTCTACCATTTGTGATAGACTAAAATTAAATATGAGGTCACATTCATATAAAGAATGGAGTGCTCTACTGTTTACAGTAATTTAAATTATATAGAGATAAAGTTTACTTTTTTAAAAAGTAGCATAAATCCTTCACACGTAAGCCTTCACTTACTTTGACTTCATTATTTCCACTAGAAGTTCAAAGCACATTAAGCCCATATATCCCAGAAGGGAGGAAATGCCCAGGTCTTTTAAAAGTCATCATAAAGAAGAGCTCACATGTCTAGAAGATAAATTACCTGGGCAAACCACTAGCCTGGGTGTCCTATATTGTGCTGGCCAAACAACACTGGTGGCTTTTGAGCTGAGTTACCAGTATGCCAACTTTTATCTAAATTCTTATAATTAAACATGTCCATAAGTAACAACAGCATTAAAACTCACTAAATATTTGAAGAAAATAAACACCAGACTCCAGAGATAATCCTCAAAATAAATACAACTTAAAGGTAAAAAGAAAAGAGTTCAAAGTCAATTTAATTAATGTTCTCAGAGAGATTTGAAATATTATTGAATCTTTTAAATTCCGCCTTCAGCTGACCCCCCACATCAAATATTCTATGAAATAGTATTTGGAAATTAAAAATCTTATCATCAAAATAAGAATTAATAGATGGGATACATAGCAAAATGTGTATACCAGAAAATCAAATAAGTGAAATGTAAGTTCAAGCCAAGGAACCCTCCCAAAATATTCCTAAAAATCAAAGCTAAGGGAAAATGTTAACAGACATGTATCCACAGGACTAAATACAAAAAGGAAACTTAAAAAAAAACTTCAAGCAAGTGGGAAGGGAAATAAACTTCTACAGGAAGGAGAATAAGATTACCATAAAACTTTTCACCTTGAACACTTGATGTTTGGAAACAAATGATCAGGATCTTCAAAGTTCTCCAGAAAATAATTTTGAACTTGACTTTTATACCCAAATTGTCCTTTATGTGAGAATAAAATTAAAATATTTGGGAATGTAAAATGCACTACATTAATCATTCACAGATCTTCTCTAAACAAATTACTTACGTAGAGTCCTGTAAGAAGAAAACTGAAACAAAAAAGGTAGATGTCAAGCATGACAAAGCATGTTGAACAAAAAAACACTAAACAAAGCAAAACACTAAAACACTGTAACCCAAGCAAATTGATAATATGGGCTTAGGTTTTAAGATAGCTGTTAAACAATATTTTAAAATTTGTTTTATAAATAAAATAATGGGAACAATTTTTTAATGAATTAGAAATAAAGTTCCAATGATTTCAATAAACTACACACAGTGTAGTGAAAAGGAAATTATAAGTGTATTTATTAGAAGAGAATATTGGGGTGCCTGGGTGGCTCAGTCAGTTAAGCATCTGACTTTGGCTCAGGTCACGATCTCACAGTCCATGAGTTTGAGTCCCCATGTGAGCTCAGAATCTGGAGCCTGCTTCGGATTCTGTGTCTGTCTCTCTCTTTGCCCCTCCCTCGCTTGTGTTTTGTCTGTCTGTCTCTCTCTAAGATAATAAATTAACTTAAAATTTTTTTAAATAAGCTACATGTTTATTGATTTAGCTACATGTTTACAGAAAAAATATAGATTAAATATAGTCTATTTAAAACTTTAAGTTGATCATTGAAAGAATGGAAATCATTTGTATACTTGCCAAACGACTAAGGAAAAATAAAACAAATTAGTTCAATACAAGAAAAGGAATGAGGGGCGCCTGGGTGGCTTAGTCGGTTAAGCGTCCGACTTTCGCTTAGGTCATGATCTCGCGGTTCGTGGGTTCGAGTCCCGCGTCGGGCTCTGTGCTGACTGCCAGCTCAGAGCCTGGAGCCTGTTTCAGTCTGTGACTCCCTCTCTCTCTGACCCTCCCCTGCTCACGCTGTCTCTCTCTAGAAATAAATAAAACATTAAAAAAATTTTTTTTAAAAAAGAAAAGGAATGAAAGGAATAAAATGAAAGCATTTTAGGCAAGCCAGCAAGCAAACAAACAAAAAATTAAACAAAGTAATATAGCATGAATAAGCCAAAACATATCAGTAGCCATAATTAAAGGTAAATAGGCTTTATTCTTCTATTAAAAGAAGAGGTTCAGTTCAACACAATGCTTCTATATTTCATTTTAGTATTAACTCATCAAGTCCTAGCTTGAAAGCAACCGGCCAATTTATTCATAGAGTTAAAAGAAATCAGCGTGACTGATAGGTCAAAAGTCACATAGATATGAGTTTCAATCTAGGATCTTCCATTTGCTATCCAGTAACTGGTTATTATCCAATCTGATTCTAGTTCCCCACTTGAATATGTGAAGATAATATCTTTCAACTATTACTACTTGTTCTCTCCAATTTACATTCTCTCTCTCTTCCCCTCCCTTCTTCCTCCTTCCCTCAACTGGATCTTTCTTTTTTTGAGGATCTTTAACAAGATAAATATATATACCTATATTTTTCAAATATTTATTTGTAAATATAAATATAAATATATATATTTATCTTGTTAAATATAAATATAAAAATATAAATACAAATATAAAAAACAAATATATTTTTACAAATATTACCATTAACAAGATAAATACATATATATATATATATATATATTTTTTTTTTACAAATAGTTTACTGTCAAGTTGGTTTCCCTATAACACCCAGTGCTCATCCCCACAAGTGCCCTTGTAGTATTCCATTATAGATAAAACCACATCTTCTTGATCCATTCGTCCGTTGATGGACACTTAGGCTCTTTCCATGTTTTGGCTATTGTGGAGAGTGCTGCTATGAACACTGGGGTACATGTGTCCCTATGCATCAGCACTCCTGCATCCCTTGGGTAAATTCCTAGCAGTGCTATTGCTGGGTCATAGGGGAGTTCTATTGTTAGTTTCCTTAGGAACATCCACACTGTTTTCCAGAGGGGCTGTACCAGTTTACATTCCCACCAACAGTGTAGGAGGGTGCCCGTTTCTCCACATCCTCGCCAGCATCTAGAGTTCTCTGATTGGCTCATTTTAGCTACTCTGACTGGCGTGAGGTGGTATCTCAGTGTGGTTGTGATTTGTATTTCCCTGATGAGGAGGGATGCTGAGCATCGTTTCATGTGTCTGTTGGCCATCTGGATGTCTTCTTTGGAGAGGTGTCTGTTCATATCTTCTGCCCATTTCTTCACTGGGTTGTTTGCTTTTCGGGTGTGGAGTTTAGTGAGTTCCTTATAGATTTTGGATATTAACCCTTTATCTGATATGTCGTTTGCAACTATCTTTTCCCATTCCGTTGGCTGTCTATTAATTTTGTGGGTTGTTTCCTTTGCTGTGCAGAAGCTTTTAATCTTGATGAGGTCCCAATCGTTTATTTTTGCTCTTGATTCCTTTGCTTTGGGGGATGTGTCAAGTAAGACGTTGCTGCGGTGGAGGTCAAAGAGGTTGTTTCCTGCTTTCTCCTCTAGGGTTTGGATGGTTTCCTGTCTCACATTCAGGTCCTTTATCCATTGTGAGTTTATTTTTGTGTATGGTGTGAGAAAATGATCTAGTTTCATTCTTCTGCATGTTGCTGTCCAGTTCTCCCAGCACCATCTGTTAAAGAGGTTGTCTTTTTTCCATTGGATACTCTTTCCTGCTTTGTCAAAGATTAGTTGGCTGTATACTTTTGGGTCCAATTCTGAGTTCTCAATTCAACTGGATCTTTCTAACTGATTTTAAACACACCAAATCTTTTTTATACCCCTTACTTTTATGGACCCATATACCTCTCTATTTAGCTAGTACATATTGATAGATCTATACCACTTGTTTAAGGTTTTTTTCACTCTCCTGAACTACTGGTCAAGTGTTTTCTCCATGTCAGAAACCTAGGATTAACTCACCTTTGACATCCCCTCTTCTCCCACTCTCCATATTTAACCAATAATAAAATCCAGGTATATTTACCCCTTCTATATCTCTTTAATCTATCCATTTCTTCCCATTTCTACTGCTATTATTGATTCTCATATTAGCTCTTACATGCATTACTAGTCTTTTATTTCATCTAATCTGATCTCCCTGAACTCCATTTTTCATATGGGCTGAAGAGATATTTTTTTAAATAGTTTATTGTCAAGTTGGTTTCCATATAACACCCAGTGCTCATCCCCACCAGTGCCCTCCTCCATGCCCATCACTCCCCGTCCCCTCCCCCATCCCCATGAGACCTCGGTTTGTTCTCCGCATTCAAGAGTCTCTCATGGTTTGCCTCCCTCCCCCTCCCCCACTATTTTTCCCCTTATTCTCCCCCATGGTCCTCCGTTAAGTTCTTCCTAATCCTCCTATTCGTGCAAACATATGGTAGCTGTCCTTCTCTGCCTGACTTATTTCGCTCAGCATAACACCCTCTAGTTCCATCCATGTTGATACACATGGCCAGATTTCATTCTTTCTCATTGCCATGTAGTATTCCATTGTATAGATAAACCACATCTTCTTGATCCATTCTTCAGTGGATATTTTTAATTAAATATTTTTTAGATTATTGTAGATTCATATACAGTTGCAAGAAATAATACAGAGAGATCCTATGTACATTTTAGTCAGTTTCCTCCAGTGGTACCAAATTGTACAACTGTACTACAATACATTGTACAACATAGTATAATATAATACTATATATTGTACAACTATAGTACAGTATCAAAATCAGAATACTAATATTGATAATGTCTAAATATAGATCATATGTATCACCACAAAGATCTCTCTTGTCCTTTTATAGCCATACACAATTTTCTCTGGAATTGTCTCCTTCCTACTACTGTTTAACATATTCTCCATTTCCATGACTTTGTTGGCTCAAGAATATTATATAAATGGAACCATACACCTCGTATACTTTGTGGGATTGGCCTATTTCATTTAGCATAATTCTCTGCATATTCATCCAAGTTGTGTGATTCAAGAGCTCATTTCTTTTTATTGCTAGTATGGATGTATCAATTATTGCTAAACAATTCACCACTTATAGTAGGAGATCTAGGTTGTTTCCAGGTTTTGGCTATTATGAATAAAAGTTCCATGAATATTTGTGTACAGGTTTTTGTGTGAGAATGTTATTATTTGTTTCTTTATTTATGAAAAAGGCTGAAGACCATAACTGCTGGGTCATGGGGTAGTTGAATGTTTCGTCTTTAAGAGAATTCCAAATTATTTGCAAAAGTAGCTGAACCAGTTTACACTGCCATAAGCAATGTATGGGTGGTTCAGTTTATCTTCACCATTTATAGAATTTGGCGTTGCCACTATTTTTTGTTTTAACCATTGTAATGGGAGTGTAATGATATTTCATTGTGGTTCTCATCATTTCCCTAAAGAATACTATTTATTTTCATGTGCTTATTTTCTTTTTTTAAGCCTTTGTTTAAATTCTAGTTAGTTAACATACAGTATAATATTAGTGTCAGGTGTATAACATAGTGATTCAACACTTCCTTCCATACAATACCCAGCGTTCATCACAAAAGTGCACTCCTTAATCCCTTTCACCTATTTAATCCATCCCCTCTTGTTGCCTACCTCCCCTCTGGTGACCATCAGTTTAACTTTTTTCTCTGTAGTTAAGAGTCTGTTTCTTGGTTAGCCTCTCTTTTTTTCCATTTGTATCATTTTTTTTAATTTCTTTTTTTCTTTCATAGTTCATTGTCAGGTTGGATTCCATACAACACCCAAGGCTCATCCCAACAAGTGCCCTCCTCCATGCCCATCACCCTCTTCCCCTCTCCCCCACATCAGCCCTCAGTTTGTTCTCAGTATTCAAGTGTTTCTTCCATATACGAGTGAAATCATATGGTATTTGTCTTTCTCTGATTGACTGATTTCACTTAACATAATACTCTCTAGTTCTATCCACGTTGTTGCAAATGACAAGATTTCATTCTTTTTTATGGCTGAGTAATTTTCCATTGTACATATATACCACATCTTCTTTATACACTCATTAGTCCATGGATACTTGGGATCTTTTCATTATTTGGCTATTGCATATAATGCTGCTATAAACTTTCAGAAGCATGTATCCCTTTGAATTCATATTTTTTAATCCATTAGGTAAATAAGTAGTAGTGCAATTGCTGGATAGTAATTATACTTTTAACTTTTCGAGGAATCTGCATACTGTTTTCCAGAGTTGCTGATCCAGTTTTCATTCCCACCAAGAGTGCAAGAGGGTCCCCCTTTCTCCACATCCTTGCCAGCACCTGTTGTTTCTTGTGGTATTCTGGCAGGTGTGCAGTGATATCTTATTGTAGATTTGAGTTGCATTTCCCTGATAATCAGTGAAGTTCACCATATTTTCATATGTCTGTTGTCCATCTCTATGTCTACTTTGGAAAGATGTCTACTCATATCTTCTGCCTAGTTTTAATTGAATTATTAGATTTTTGGGGTGTTGCATTTTGTAAACTCTTTAAATATTTTAGATATTAACACTTTTTCAGATATATCATTTGCAAATATCTTCTCCAATTATATTTGTTGGCCTTTTAGTTTTGTTGATTGTTTCTTTTTTTGTGCAGAAGCTTTTATTTTGATATAGTCCAAATACTTTATTTTTTATTTTGTTTCCCTTGACTCAGGAGACATATCTAGAAAGAAGTTGCTATAGGCATTTTTTTTTTAATTTTTAACATTTATTTATCTTTGAGAAACAGACAGACAAAGCATGAGCAGGGGAGGGACATAGAGAGAGAGGAAGCCACAGAATCTGAAATAGGCTCCAGGATCTGAGGTGTTAGTACAGCTGACAAACTGTGAGATCATGACCTGAGCTGAAGTCGGCCGCTCAACCGACTGAGCCACCTAGGCGCCCCTAGGCAATGTTGAAGAAATTACTGTCTTGTGTTCTCCTTCAGGGATTTAAAGGTTTCAGGTCTCACATTTAGATCTTTAATCCATTTTGAATTTATTTTTGTGTATGGTGTAAGAAAGTGGTCCAGTTTCATTGTTTCACATGTGGCTGTCCAGTTTTCCCAACACCATTTGTTGAAGAGACATTTTTTTCCCATTGGATATTCTTTCCTGCTTTGTTGAAGTTTAATTGACCATAGAGTTTTGGGTTCACTTCTGTGTTTTCTATTCTATTCATTTTTATCATTGTGTCTGTTTTTGTGCCAGCACCATACTGTTTCGATCACTACAGCTTTGTAATATAAAGTCAGGAATTGTGATGCCCCCAAATTTGCTTTTCATTTTCAAGGTTGCTTTGGCACTTTGGGGTCTTTTGAGGTTCCTGTAAGAAGTGAGATGATTCATTTTGAGAAATATCAAATAAAATCTGTGTTGTCTAGTTAACAATAAGTTTACAACCTATTGGAAATATGTATATCCCCCAACACACAATGGAGTCATAAAACCTTAGACACTTCACTTCCTGGTTCTTCTTTCCCCCCTCTCCATTTTGCCAGCCTATTTTTGCAGACTTTGAAGTGAGCATGCACCAAAGAACTGAAGTCTCTGCATTTGTTCAAGTCAGATTACTTTTTGGCCTTATATGGACATAGGCAACTTCCAGGTTTGGCTGTAACCTCTGTAGTACTCAATCAATAAAGAATTAGGGGAGGGACTTGCAATGCAAGGAGATAAATTGTCTGCTGTAACTACATTGATTGTGCCAGTCCATCAGACACTTGCTCTTGCAAGAATGTTGATTAAAGCCCTACTTCACTGTGCTCTGAGTCTCTGCATTCCTCCTTTGATAGGGGCGGTGGGCTTATTTATCACAGTTCTATAGAATTTTTAGGATTGTTTGTCTTAGTTCTGTTAAAAACAGAACTGGTGGTATTTTGACAGGGAACACATTAAAGGTGGAGATTAGTTAGACATTCTAGACATTTTAAGAATAGTTGTTTTTCCGATCCATGAGCATGGAATGTCTTTCCATTTCTTGAAATCTTCTTCAGTTTCTTTCATCAGTGTTTTCTAGCTTTATGAGTAAAGGTCTTTCACCTCTTTGGTTAGGTTTATTCCTAGGTATCTTATGGTTTTTGGCGTTATTGTAAATGGGATAAATTCTTTAATTTCTCTTTCTTCTGATTCACTCTTGTTGTATAGAAATGAAAAAGACTCTTGTATGTTAATTTTGTATCATAAGACTTTGCTAAATTCATTTATCAGTTCTAGCATTTTGTAGGTGGAGTCTTTCGGTTTTATATCTTGTCATCTGCAAAGAGTGAAAGTTTTACTTTCTCCTTGCCAAATTGTATTGCCTTTTGTTTTTTTCTGTTGTCTGATTTGTGTGGCTGGGACTTCCAGTATTATGTTAAATAAAAGTGGTGGGAGTGGACATGGCTGTCTTTTTTCTTGAACATAATAAGGAAAACTTCCTAGTTTTTCACCATTGGGGATTGAGGATGATATTATCTGTGGGTTTTTCATAGATGTATAGTTATGTTCCCTCTAAACCTACTTTGTTGAGGGTTTTTATCATGAAAGAAAGTTGTCCTTTGTCATGCTTTTCCTGCATCTACTGAAATGATCATATGGTTCTTATAATTTAATCCCAGGAATAAATCCCACCTGATCATTGTGAATGAATCTTTTAATGCATTGTTGGATGCTGTTCGCTAGTAGTATATTGAGAAATTTTACAGCTATGTTCATCAAGGATATTGGCTTATGGTTCTCTTTTTTCATGATTTTTTTTTATCTGGTTTTGGTATTATAGAATAAATTCAGAAGTTTTCTGTTCTTTTCTAATTTTTGAAAGGGCTTGAAAATATGTATTAACTCTTCTTTATATGTTTGATAGAAATTACATGTGAAGCCATCCAGTTCTGGAGTTTTGTTTTGGGAATTCTTTGATTACTGATTCAATTTTTTTTTTTTTTTTTTTTTGCTAGTTATCAGTGTGCTCCAGTTTTCTATTTCTTACTGTTTCAGTTTTGGTAGTTTATATCTTTCTAGAAATTTATCTATTTTTTCCAGGTTGTCCAATTTGTTAGCATATAATTTTTCATAATATTCTCTTATAATTGTATTTCTGTGGTGTTGGTTGTTATTTCTCCTCTTTGTGAATTTTTTACTTACGTCCTTTTTCTTTTTGGCATGTTTGGAAAGGGGTTTATTAATTTTTTTAAATGAAGCAGCTCTTGGTTTCATTGATCTAGTCTATTTTTTATTTTCTATATAATTTATTTCTTCTCTGTTCTTTATTATTTCCTTCCTTCTGCTGAATTCAGACTTCATTTGTTGTTCTTTTTCTAGATTCATTAGGTGTAGGGTTAGATTGTTTATTTGAGATTTTTCTTTCTTTTTAATATTGGCCTCTATTGCTCTATACTTCCTTCTTCCAACCACTTTTGATGCATCCCAAAGGTTTTAGACTCTTGTGTTTTCATTTGATTACATGTTTGTTTTTCTTCTTCTCTGAATTTCTCTTTAACCATTCATTTTTCGGTAGCATGTTGTTTAATCTCTATGTATGTGTGGTCTTTCCAGCAATTTTCTTGTAGTTGTTTTCTAGTTTAATAGTGTTGTAGTTAGAAAAGTTGCAGGGTATGCTTTCAATCTTCTAGTATTTGTTGAGGTCTGTTTTGTGACCTAATATGTGATCTATTTGGGGGGAATGTTACATGTGTTCTTCAAAAGAATGCATATTCTGCTGTTTTAGGATAGACTTTTCTGAGTATATCTGTTAAGTCTATCTGGTCTAGTGTGTCATTAAAGCCATTGTTTCCTTGTTGATTTTCTGATTGAATCATCTTTCCATTGTTGTAAGTGGGGTGTTAAAGTCTCCTACTGTTAATGTATTATGTTCAGTGAGTTTCTTTATGTTTATTATTAATCATTTTATGTATTTGGGTGCTTCATGTTGGGTGCATAAATATTTACAATTATTAGATCTTATTGTTGAATTATCCCCTTTATAATTATATTATCCCTTTCTTTCTTATTATAGTTTTTGCTTTAAAGTGTATTTTGTCTGAAATAAATATTGCTACTCTTGCTTTCTTTTGACATCGCTTTACATGATAAATGTTTCTCCATCCTCACTG
This sequence comes from Proteles cristata cristata, assembly GCA_017311185.1. Lineage (NCBI taxonomy): Eukaryota > Metazoa > Chordata > Mammalia > Carnivora > Hyaenidae > Proteles > Proteles cristata. The sequence goes on from JAESUZ010002589.1 coordinate 51,359, forward strand.
TCAATCTGCAGGTGTCTTTAGGTCTGAAATGATTCCCTTTAGGGATCATATAGATGAGTCTTTTTTTTTTTTAATCCATTCTAACACCCTATATCTTTTGATTAGAGAAGTTACTCCATGTACATTTAGATTAATTATTGGTAGATATGTACTTATTGCCATTTTACTACCTGTTTTTGGTTATTTCTGTAGATATTATCTGATCCTTTCTTGTTTTTGTCACTTTTGGACTCTCCTTTCTACTTAATGAGTCCCCTTTAATATTTCTTGCAAAGTTTGCTTGTGGTCATGAACTTTTTTGTTTTTGTTCTTCAGGAAAACATTTTATCTCTCCTACTTTTCTGAATATAGCCTTGTGGGATAGCATATTCTTGGCTGCAGATTTTTCCCATTCAGCACTTTGAAAAATCATGCCACTCCTTTCTGGCTTGCAAAGTTTCTGTTGAGAAATGTCCAACTAGTCTTATGGGTTTTATGTTTTAAGTTTAGGACTTCTTTTATCTTGCTGTTTTTAGAAAGTTTTCTTTATCACTATATATTGCCAGTCTAATTAAAAGATGTTTTGTTGTTTGGCAACTTTTGTTGATTTTAATAGGAAATCTCTTTGTCTCCTGGATCTGGATGTCTTTTTCCTTCTCCAAAGCTGAGTAGGTTTTGGCTATTATTTTGTCAAACAAATTTTCTGCCCCCTCTTCTCTCTTTTCTTCTTATTAGTCTCCTATAAAACAAATGTTATTACATTTGATGGACCACTGATTCCCTCTATCTAATCTCCTGTTTCATAATTCCTCTTTGTCTCCTTTGTTCAGCTTTATTACTCTCCTTTACTTTGTCTTCTAGGTCACTAATTCTTGCCTTTGATTCTTCCAGCCTGTATATTGCCTCAATTGTTTTTCTAATCTCATTTATTGCACTCTTAATCTCTAATAGATACTTTATATAAAAGTTTTTTTTTATATCTGTGGTAAGAGTCTCCCTGATATCTTCCATTATTTTCTCAAGCCCACTGATATCTTTATGACTGTTGCTCTAAATTCTCCATCAGGGATGTTACTTATATCTTTTTTTTTTTTTTTTTTTTTTTTTTGCTTAGATCTCTGTCCGTGCCCTTTTCTTTTTCTTTCATTTGGGATTAACTCCTCTGTCTTCAGATCTTGCCTAAGCCTCTGCCTTCTTCTGTATGTTAGAAAACCCAGGTATGTTTCCTTATTCTGAGTGCAATGATTTTATGAAAAAGAGCTCATAAAGTGCTCACAGCCTGGCCATTCATAGAGTGGCTTCAGTATGCATGTGTGCACTCTGCTGCTGTTTTGGCTGCCCTCTCTTTTAGGTCAGTTGTTTACAGAGGCCCTCTTTACCTTCTGTGGGCTGTGTTTGGACCCTGGCTTTAATGTGGTGAGTTTTAAGTAGGTGTATTTCTGGGATGCTTGTGAAATGAGATTTGTTACCACTTCCACCAGAAATAAAGCCACACAGAACTCTCTATTTGGGGAACATGGTGTGGGCATGGATTTGTGTTGGTCTTCTGTGTGTGGGGTGTGTTGTCTGGGACTGGGGCAAATGTGAATGAGGAATGTAGTCCTACCAGAGCTCAGGAGAGTGTGTCTTGGTGTATGCAAGTTAGGCAGACAGTGTAGGTGTTGTGCTGCTTTCTGCAGGTGGCTTTGTGTTTGTGCTGAGGGTTGGAGGAGGGAAATGGTGCCATCCAGTTTTCTGCTCCCAGAGAGGTATCTATATGAATACTGCCTCTCTGAGATATGCTCCCTACTTTGTGCCCCCAGTGTTATTCAGATCACTGTTCTCATGCTGTGTGCTCCTGGGTCATTTGCCTGCCTTCTTTCCAGGAACAGTTCAGGGACCTCTGGGCTTTATTCCAGCCAAGTCTGATGACCTTTAAAACTCTAGACTGTACTCCCTGGTGGTTGCAAGAATTCAGAAAATGCAGCCCCTCTCATTTTCTAAGTCAGTGGCTTAGGAAAACATTCTCCTTGTGTGTTTTCTGTGTGCTTTTCTCTCTATCACCCTTACCTGCAACCATGGATCCCTCCCTTACACAGTACCTAGATCCATTCCTCCCTTAGACCACATCTCAGCACTTAGTATGTTCTTCGATGTGGCCTCTTCTTTCCTTTTAGTTATGGAGTTGTTCCCTCAGGTCTATTTCTGAGGTATTACAGATAATTTGATAGGTATCTAGTGCTCATGGGACAAAGGAAGCCTAGGGTCCTCCTATTCCTTTACAATTTTCCTCGTATTAAAAAAAAAACTCAAGTGATAATTTTCAAACTGTATATCCTCTTTGGAAAAATAACTGCTCATTTTCTCACTGGTCAAGTCACGGTTATCTTTACTGTTTGATTTTTATTTTATATTATTTTCTTGTGATAAAGTACACCTAGTATGGGATCTACCATCTTAACAATTTTTCTGTTTAGTTTTGAGGATTCTTTATGTATTCTAGATTGTCATCTTCTTAAACATATGTTTTCCAATATTTTCTCCCTGACTGTGGCCTGAGTCATCTTCATGTGCTCTTTTACAGACTATTTTGTTTTAATTTTAACAAAATTCAAGTAAAGTATTATGTCCTTGGTATCAAGTTTAAGAACTTTTTTCTTGGCCCTATAATCCAATTATTTCCTCTTATTTTTTCCTAAAAGCTTTATAGTTTTTATTTGACATTCATGTTCATGTTTTTTGCTTATGGATGTTCACATGTTTCAGGAATATTTGTTCAAATATTTTACCTCATCCATTGAATTCTTTTTGCATCTTTGTTGAAAATTACCCGGACATGTTTGTGTGAACCTATTTGTTGGCTTCTGCTTTGTGCCATTGATCTCTTGGTCTATTCCTCTATCAATACCATGAAGTCTCAATTACGATAGTTATATAAGAACTTTTGAAATGGAGTAGGTGTTTTTGTACGTTCTGTTTATATAATTATACAGTTCTTTAGCTTCTTAATATAGTGGACTATTTCATTGATTTTTGAATATTCAACTGGCTTTGCATGTCTGGAATAAACCCCATGGTTTATTTGTCATGGTGTATAAATTTTTAGTATATCAGAACGCTGATTCTATTTGCTAATATTTTGTACAATATTTTTGCATTGAGATCTATTAGGAAATTTGGTGTGTAGTTTTATTTTTTGCATTTTCTTTGTCTAGATTGTATATCAAAATACTATATGCTTTATAGACTAAATTTATAAGTGTTGCCTTACATTTTATTTTGTGAAAATAATTGTGTAGAGCTGGTATTAATTCCTCTTTTAATGCTTGATAGAATTTGCCAGTGAAACAATTTGAGACTAATATTCTTTTTTGCGAATTTTTAAATTACAATTTAAGGATTTCTTAATGGGTACAGAACTATTCAAATTATTTACTTTATTTTCAATGATCTGTAGTATTTTTGTGCTGTTTGAGATATTAATGCGCTTCATCTAAGTTGTCAAGTTTATGTGTTTAGAGTTGTTCATATTTCTTTCTGTACTCGAGTGCCTCCAGCTGTTTTGCAGTATATCTGATCAGTATATCTTCGGTTACTGAATATATGCACATGCTATTAACTCCATCTTAAACATTCCATCTCCACCCACTTATTCATACATCCATTTTCTTTACCTATTTTGCCTCTAATTTTCCTTCACTTTCAGATCCGTTACTTCGGGTGGACAGCTTCTCTGCTCCTATTACTTCTGAGAGAGATATATACACAATTCTAGGTCAGGTTTACTGTTATATGATTTTATAGAACACAGTAACTTTTCTTTATAGTACTCATCTCAGTTTGTAATTAAACAGATTTTTATATGTAGTTAAAAAATCAATATGTTTCGGGGCGCCTGGGTGGCTTAGTCGGTTAAGCGTCCGACTTTCGCTTAGGTCATGATCTCGCGGTTCATGGGTTCAAGCCCTGCATCGGGCTCTGTGCTGACTGCCAGCTCAGAGCCTGGGCCTGTTTCAGTCTGTGACTCCCTCTCTCTCTGACCCTCCCCTGCTCACGCTGTCTCTCTCTCTAGAAATAAATAAAACATTAAAAATAAATAAATAAATAAATAAATAAATAAATAAATAAATAAAAAAGACAGAGCATTACTTCTTAAAAAAAAAAATCAATATGTTTCACAGAATACCTTACATAGGTAATGAAGCAATGACTATATTCTTCCAGACTTTTGTATTCCTATATTTAGTGAAGTATGTATTATTAATAAAAAGTATAATGGTAATTGGCTAATCATATAAAAGGAATATAATTTAGATGAAACAATAACCATTTTATCTCTCTGATTTCTGATTATTGTGTCATATAACATTTCACA
>JAESUZ010002590.1:0-123826 GCA_017311185.1 Proteles cristata cristata
ACCTCCGCCTCCAGTGTTCCTCCTCTGCCCTCCTGGTTTAAGCCCACTTCTCCCGCAGCCCTCAGTGCAGAAGTCCGCCCTGCAGGAAGGGCCCCTTGGGCCCCCGGGCTGCACCAGGCGCCCCCACCCCCAGCTCCTACATTCTCCTGAGTTCTGAGAGCAAGAGGCTGAGCTTGGGTCAGAGGCCTGAGAGCAAGAGGCTGGGCTAAGTTCTCAGCCCCCAGACCAGGGCCCACACACACAGGCAGGGTAGATTGCTCTTCTGGGGGCCCCTCCTGCCAGCCTCCCGCTCAATTCTCTCCTGCTTCACAAGGCAGGGAGGGGGGCAGTCAGGCTAGAGAGACTGATAAGTCTGCACTGGACCAAGGACACAGAGTGTCAGTGTAACCTTGAATAGGTACTTCCTGTCTCTGAGCCTCACTTTCCTCATCCAGAAAATGGGAGTAATAAAAGCTAACATTTTTTAGTGTTTACGGTGACATTTTACCTTTACGATCTCTTCTAACCCTCATAGAATCCTGTGAGGCAGGGGCTGCTGTTATACCCATTTTACAGATGAGGAAATTGAAACTCAGGAGGCTTGCTCAAAATCACAAAAATTGGGCACATTGGAGTCAAGGTTTAAATAAGCCTATCCAGGCCTTCGCTACTCATTAGCACAATAAAGAAACCTCCACTGGGGCACCTGGGTGGCTCAGTCGGTTAAGCGGTTAAGGTTAAGCATCCGACTTTGGCTCAGGTCATGATCTCACAGTTTGTGGGTTTGAGCCCCGAGGGCTCTGTGCTGACAGCTAGCTCAGAGCCTGGAGCTTGCTTCGGATTCTGTGTCTTCTCTCTCTGACCCTCCCCTGCTCTTGCTGTCTGTCTCTCTCTCTCTCTCTCTCTCTCTCTCTCTCTCTCTCTCGTCTCTCTCTCTCTCAGAAATAAATAAAACATTTTTAAAAATTTAAAAAATAAAAAAGAAACCTCCACAGACAAGGCAAGGACAGGGCAGGGACAACTCGAAGCCCAGCACCAGGTGTGGGAATGGCTGCTGTTAATAGGATTCGTAGTTATGCTCTCACGTTGGGACACTCCCGAGAAACGGGCTGTCAGTTCACCAGGAACCTCCACTTTGCAGACGAGCAAGCTGAGGCCCAGAGAGGTGGGGTAACTTGCTCAAGCACACACGGGGGCAAGCTGTGGGCTGACCAGGCCTCCACTTGGGCCTGCGCTCCCAACTCCAGGAGGGGTAACTATGAGGCTGGGGGAGGCCCAGAGCTCACCTTGACGTCCTGCTCCAGCCCGCGGATGAGCTCTCCGTCCACCTGGCCGGTCTGGGCGGCACGGAGGCTGCGGCGCTCAGCCTTGCGCAGCCGGTACTGCAGGATGCGGCAGGTCTTGCTGGCCTGGTCCAGCTGCTGCCGGAGCTCCTGCAACTGGTACACGTCCTCCTCCATGTAGACATCCCGCATCTCCAGCATCTCTGCGCGCAGCTCCTCGATCTCATCCTGCGGGGCAGGAGGGAGGGGGGGCGGTCAGCTGGCTGGGCCCATGGCAGTCTCTGAATGCAGGCCACACCCAGGGCTGTTCTAGGTGCCTCTGGGGGCCTGGGTGTGGTAGGCTGAATAACAGCCCCCCCATAGATGTCCATGTCCTAACTCTCAGAATCTGTGAGTTACCTTCCATGACAAAAGGGACTCTGCAAATGAGACTGAGGATTTTGAGATTGGGAAATTTTCCTGTATCAGACGTGGGTGGACCAATGTAATCACAAGGGTCCTTATGAGAAGGAGGCAAGGGGATCAAAGTGGGAGAAGGTGACACGACAACAGAGGGAGAGGTTAGAGGGACGTGCTCTGAAGATGGAGGAAGGGCCTCAAACAGGCGGCCTCCCGAAGCTGGACTGGGGATTGGATCCTCCCCCCAGAGCCTACCATGTTGGCCTTGCCAAAGTAGTCCTGCCGATGCCTTCATTTTCAGACTTCTAACCTCCCGAATTGGGAGATAATAATCTGGGATTATTGTAAGCCAGTCAATTTGTGGTAATTTGCTGCAGCAGCAATAGGAACCTGCCACACTGGAGAAGCAGAACAGGCTCATTGAACAAGCATTTGTGGGCACCAACCATGTGCCAGGCCCCGTGCCAAGCGTGGGGATGGGAAGGGACGGTGCTGACCAAGACTAATGTACCCCCTTGTGTATCTTCTGCATGGAGCCCCACGTCTCACTGGGGAGACACACGATAACCAACAAATTTTAAACATCCAAGTAAATGGCAAGAAACAAAAAAACCCCACCTGGGTAATATGCTAGAGTAATGGGGAAAGGCCGTGTCCTAGAGCAGGGTCAGGGCGGCCATCTCCAAAGAAGGGACATTTGATCTGAGGGAAGAAGGAACAGCCATGAAGAGAGAGAGAGACAGGGAGAGAGGCCCCTAGGCAGAGGGTCCAGAGTGTGCAAAGGCTCAGAGGCAGGACAGAGCTCAGTAGGTCAGAATACAGCAAGTGGCAGGGTTGCTAGAGGAAGGGTAAGCTGAGGCTGGGGAAACAGACAGGGGTCGGCCATCTAGGGCCCTGAAGGGCCAAGCAAAGAGTTTGGGGTCTGGGTGTTAAGTGGAGGGTGCTGGGGGATGACCTCACTTCCCCAGGGTAGCCCCTGGCCACCTGTCACCAGCTCCCAGATGTCCCTTCCTTCCCCTTTATCACCAAGAGTACATCTGCAATTCTTCATTTGATAGCTTGTCTCCCAGAGATTCTGTGAGTGAGTCTCTGGGGGGCTGCCCCACGTCTACCTCGCTCACCGCTATATCCCCCACACCCAGCACGGGCCTAGCATCCCATAGGCTCCCAACAAACATTAACTGAGTGAGTAAACACATGTCTGGTTAGGTAAACAACCCCCCAAACAACATATTAACATGAAACAATCAATAGAGTGGGATGAGTGAGCAGAAGAAATGGATAATTATTATGTGTCATAACAAATGTGGAAACTGAGTCACAAATGGAAGTAATAAGATCTACTCTTAGGATGACTAAACGAATTAAATAAGACTGTACGCTGAAAAGGGAAACTGAGTCACAGGGGAGGCATGATTTGCCAAAGGCATCCCTGAGAAGCCAGAGAAAGCAACTAAGGACAGTGCTGACGGGGGCACCGGGGTGGGTCCGAGAAGCAAAAAAACAACTCTTCGGGCCCTTGAGATGGACACAATCTGGAGAGTGTGGTCACCAGCCCTCTGCGCCTTTCTCTGCCCACAGAAAATGGGTGGCTCCCTACGAGGGCATGGCCTGGGGCTGTCCAGTGCCCCCCCCGCCGCCGACGCCCCCAAGACTGGGTCGGTCGGTTTAATTCAGGAGCAGCATCAGGAAGAGGCCGGTTCTTAGTGTGAAAGCTCATCCGTCTGACTCCTGTGGACTATTTCCCAAACGGTTCTGAACTCAGGAGAGGAAGACGGAGGGAATAGTATCTGCTTCGGAGAGAACAGTGTCTCTTCTCCCAGCTCCAAAAGATCCTGTCCTCTTCCCACCATCGGCCGAAGGGCTTAATCCCCACTTGCCACCACGGCCTCTCCCCCAGGGATGGCTTCAGCAGCGGCCCCCAGGTGGAAGATTCTGCCCCCGCTCTAGGAACGGTCGCCTCACCAGGACCGAGGCTCCACCTCCGTCGCGATACACACACACACTCACCACCACCACCCTGCCAAGTGGACAGAACTAAAAGTGGAAAAAGAGGAAGTGGGGCAGTCAATGATCACACCAGTCAAAAGAAACGAGGAAGTGAGGGGTCCACACGCCACTTCAGCCAGTGGATTAAGGAAGCATAAAGGAAACAGCACTCAGGAAGTGCGGGCCAGTCAGCTAAATCCAAGCTAAATCAGCCTCCAGAGGAGCCTGTGTTCAAGCCCCCTCCATGCTATTTACTAGCATCTCACTTACCCTCACTGTAGTCACACTGACAGGACCTGGTGATGGGGATATGGAGGTCTGAGTGGACCTGAAGCTCAGGATCAACCAAGGGGAAGTGCAGGGAACACACAAGCTCATTAATGTTGAGCTACATTAACAGATATAGGGCATTTAAGTCACAGGAGGTGACATCCCTCAACACAGGACCACATCCAGGGCACTAGAGTCATTTGGGGGATCATTTATTTCTTTAACTTTTAAATGAGTGGCTTTTCTATTTATAAAACTAAACTGTGATCCTAGGGACAGTTTTGAAAGTACAGAAAAGATACATCACTCATAATTCCTCCACCTGCTCCTAAATCACAGTGGCTCTCAAGGTGTGGTTCCCAGACCAGCAGCATATAGCCATCACTGGGGAAATTGTCAGAAATCCTCACACCTCCACAGAGACCCAATGAATCAGAAACTTGGGGGTGGGCTCCCCAAGTGACTCTTGCAGGGGGTTTCCTTCCAGTCTTTTCCCTAAAAGGGCCAGAGCCATCTGGGGCAGCACCACAAGACCAGGGCCTGACATAGAGCAGGGACTCACTAAGCATCTATTGAAAACGTGAATGAATGAATGATCTTTCTCACATGAGCAGCTGTCTCTCCAGGGCCCGCCCTTCACCACAGTCAGTTTCTAGAAAGGCAGGATGTTGCATTCCTGCCAGCTCCATCTCTCCATGGGGCTGAGGGGGGCCCAGGGGCCCGGAGGGAGGGGGGAACCCTCGTCCCAGCTGCAGGAGGAACGCCGGTCAGCCCCTCCTGGCACAGCCTGGGTAAGAGAGTGCATCCACAAAGGGCAGCCTGTGGCCCGCACGGGCCGGGTCTGCTGGGACGCGGGCAGCAGAAGCTGGTGAATGCAGGACTTGGGCAGGGGCTGAGCTTTTGGCCTGCGGTGGGGCCAGGGAAAGGGGCTGCTAGACCATAGGGAGGGGAGCCAGAAGGGCAGGACCTTGCTTCATTCTAGAGGTTCTTAGACCTCACTGAGCTTCCGAATCTTCCAGGGCTGCTCAGTCCAACAGTCCCAGCCCCTACAAAGCCCTCCCGTGACAGTCTGCACCGGCTGACAGAGCTGGGGGCTGGGGAGGGGAGCTCAGCCTTCCCAGTTCCCTCTCAGACAGTTCAGAGGCCTTCCTGTTCCTCTCCTCCCTCCCAGACCCCCCATCCACGTGGGAGCGGGAGGGAGGGGCCAAACTCCACCAGACTCAACAGGCCCAGTGGCTGCCCAGCAAGATTGCTGGAGACTCCCCAACACTGGTAGGGGAACCCCAAACCCCATACTCCCCTGCAGACAGGAAAAGGCCACCTCGGAAACCGGGGGCCCTGATTCTCAACCCCACCGTCAGAAAGCCCAGCTTAAAGAAGCCGAGGAAAGGTGCTCAGACCAGGCATGGCCTGCCAGCCCCCAGACAATGCCATCCAGCCCCTGTGGCCACTCTTTCAAGCTGACTTCTGTTCCCCTTGAAGTTTAGCCTGATTATTTAGGACTGGGAAGGGGTGTGGGGAAGGGTAGGAAGAGAGACTATTCTGCCTACTGCCAGAGTAGTCTTTATAGAAAATGTTTATTTTGCTCTAATTACAGTGGTAATTCCTATTTATTGGAGATAACTTGGAAAAAAAAAAAAAAGCAGGTCACTTTCTGTCTCCTCCACTATTTCCCACTGGCTTCTCTGATTAGGTCCAAGCCCCTTCTCTGCATTAGGTCCAGCTGAACCCATGCTGCTGGTCTCTCCCCATTCCTGTCTTGCCGCCTGCCTCCTCCACCCCCCACATCCAGCTATGCCAGGTCTAGAAAATAGCTACCGTCTCGGGGCACATGGCTGGCTCAGCCACTAAAACAGGTGACTCAATCGCAAGGTTGTAAGTTTGAGCCTCACGCTGGGGGTAGAGATTACTTAAAAATAAAATCTGAAAGAAAAAAAGGAAGGAAGAAAGCTACCATCAATGGGAAGGCTCACTAATGACAAGAAAGAAAGAAAGAAAGAAAGAAAGAAAGAAAGAAAGAAAGGAAGGAAGGAAGGAAGGAAGGAAGGAAGGAAGGAAGGAAGGAAGGAAGGAAGGAAGGAAGAGCCTAGGTGGCTCAGTCAGTTAAGCGTCCGACTTCGGCTCAGGTCATGATCTCACAGTTTGTGGGTTCAAGCCCTGCATGGGGCTCTGTGCTGACAGCTCAGAGCCTGGAGCCTGTTTCAGATTCTGTGTCTCCCTCTCTCTCTGCCCCTCCACCACTCATGCTCTGTTTCTTTCTGTCTCAATAATAAATAAACATAAAAAAAATTAAAAGAAAGAAAGAAAGAGAAGGGGAGGGAAAGAAAGAGAGAAAGAAAGAAAGAAAGAAAGAAAGAAAGAAAGAAAGAAAGAAAGAAAGAAAGAAAGAAAGAAAGAAAAGAAAAGAAAAGAAAAGAAAAGAAAAGAAAAAAGAAAGCAAGCTACTATCAGTGGGGAGGCTAACGACCCAGCCCTGGCCCAAGCACATACATGCACAGTAATGTGATCCTCTTTCCAACCCTGTGAGGTTGGTATTGAAAATGTTCCCTTTTTGCAGATGAGAAAACTGAGGCTCCAATGTTTCCCAGAGCTGCTCAAGCAAAGGAGCGGTAGAGCTGGAATCCAGACAGGACCTTAACTGTATTCTACTCCTAGGTTTGCTTGGGCTAATCCCTCTGCTGGAATGGCCTTTGTCAGGCTAACTCCTAATGTACGTCATCCTTCCAGAACATTCTCTTCCTCCCCACATCCCCCAAACCACACACTCTGAACTCCATTCTTCTCTGTGCTAACAACTTCAGGTTGCATTTGCCTGCTTTCAAGTCTATCTTCCCCAAGAGCTGGGGGTGGGGAGGGCAAGTGCCAGGTCTGACCCGTGTCTGGTCCCCAGCACAGCCCAGGACAGCCACGCATCACTGTCTACCACTGGATGACTGACTAGAAGGATGAGTATGGCTTCTGCCCTGCCCAGTGTCTCTCCACAGACCAGGGCGGTGGGGGAGGGGGACAAGCTCTCCTGATCCCAGCCCCAAGCCAGCTGCAAAGGGTCAGGGAACTCCTGCTTACTCACCCACTCCCTGCCCACAGAATGCATCTCTGTCCATCCCCCTACACACCCTCCCAATGATCCGTGAGGTCAGCCTGCAGGAAGCAGCCTCTCAGAGGCAAACCCGCTCTCTGAAATGGATTGGTTCCCAGGAATCCTGGAGGAGTTGGCCAGGAAGAATCTCTTGGTCCATTCTGGGCCAGAGGACCAAACATGAGCTCACACTACTGCTAATAATAGCAAGACCTTGCACGGGGCTTCACAGTTTACAAAGACATTCCATCTGAATCATCTCATGGGTCCTCACAGAAACCCCATGGGCAGGCAGGACAGGAATCAGAACCTCTGTTCTAGAGACGAAGAACTGCAGAGAAGCACAGGGAAGGTGGGCTGTGCCCAAACTCACCCAGACAGACCTCCAAGCAACACATAGATTGCAGACCTCACATTCTTTCGTCTGCACCAGAATTCAGGGAACCCATCAACTTGGATGGGAAGGGCGAAAAAACAGCATATCTTTACTTCCATCAGCCTCTAACTAAAAATTAACAATTTCCTTCTATTCTGGACAAGCCACAGTGGTAATAGCAGTACTGTGAGTTTCCCACCAAAAGAAATCACAGATGTTTTCATATCATATAACAATTGCAGAAATGTCAAAATAGTGTTTACCCTCATCAGTACTTTGAAATCACACTAACTACACTAGTTAATAGACTGGTCAGCAGATCTGATGAGTTAATAAACACATATTTACTATATTATAACTTTGAAGTATGTTTTGATAATTGTAATATATTTGGTTTCCTTTGTGTTTTATTTTAAACACTTAAAAACATTATTCTGAGAATTATTCTCAGCAGAGCGTAAAGGCATCCATGGCACAAGAAATGACATAGGCTGTGTTCCTTCCATAGATGCCTAATCTCTGGGGTCTGGGTTGGCCCCCAGACCCTCTCTCTTCTCCACCAGGGCATAAGGCTAGAGAAGCAGAGCTCTGCTTTCAAGCAACATTTTACTTTATTTTATTGATGTTTATTTATTTTTGAGAGAGAAAGAGAGCATGCAAGTGGCGGGGGCTGGTGCAGACAGAGAGAGAAACAGGATCTGAAGCAGGCTCTGTGCTGACCACAGAGAGCCCCGATAGGGAGCTTGAACTCACAAGCTGTGAAATCATGTCCTGTGCTGAAGTCAGATGCTCAACTGACTGAGACACCCAGGTGCCCCTCAAGCCATATTTAAAATGTTGCAGGAAAGAGGGGCACCTGGGTGGCTCGGTCGGTTGAGCACTGGCCTTCTGCCCAGGTCACGATCTTACAGTTTGTAAGTTCAAGCCCTGCACTGGGCTCATTCCTGTCAGTGCAGAGCCTGCTTTGGATCCTCTGCCCCTCTCTGCTCCTCCTCCACTTGTGCCCTCTCTCTCTCACAATAAATAAACATTTAAAAAAAAAAAACCTTAAAAAATAAGTAAACGTTGCAGGAAAGAATGCTTTCTGAAAGAAACCTACACAAATATCAGATGATGAATCTTCGTACAATGAGGACAGGAGGGGGAAGTTTAGGTGTGGGGCCCACTGAACATTTGTAAGTGACTCCAGATAATGCAATTGATAAAACTGGTCTGTAGGAGAAGGTGGTGAGCAAGTCTCTTGAGCTGAAGGGCTGGACAAACTTGAGGCCCCTCTGCAGAAACACAGCAAGTGGCAATGGGTGGTGTGAGCCCAGCAACAGCTGCCAGCCAGCCCTGAGGGAACAGGGATGGAGCCAGGGGGGCTAGAAGGTTCCTGAAGGCAGGAGGAGGTCACCTCTTACCAGCCACCAAGGAAGAACCTACACCAGAGCAGAGGTCCCCAGCTGCCTCCCACCCAAGAGAGTCAGCGCCCATAGGGCTTGGGCACCCAGCACCCCCAGGGAACTCTGATGTGAGCACTGCAGACCTCCGTGGAATACCAAGGCTGAGTCAGGCGCAGGGAGCCAGTGTCTCAACCCAACCAGCTCCCACAGGGACCCCGCACTGCCTGGGTTCCTTCCATTCTGTATGTCTCCCACCTCTTCCCTCTCCATCTCAGACGCCACCTCCACCAAGAGGCCTCCCTGACTGCCCCAAGGCACAGCCTTTTTTGTAATGAGCCATTACTGAGTTATCTACAGTGAGCCAGATTCACCACCAGATCATCGAATTTAACCCTCAGGATGGCCAGTTTTCTCCCCATTGATTTGTTCTCCACTTAGCACATGGAGCGTTTTGTTTTTGCTATGACCATGCTACTCTCCTATTTAAAACTCTCCAATGATCATCCAAATCTGGAAACAACACACACATTCCTCGGCTGAATGGATAAACGGTGGCACACATACGACGGAATACTACTCAACAATAAAAAGGAATAAACTGCTGAGACCCGCAACAACGCAGGTGAGGTTCAAACCCCATACGTCGGGTGAAGGAAGCCAGGCTCAGCAGGCCACTGTAGGATTCCCGTTACGTGACGTTCTGGAAAAAGGAAGACCACAGAGACAGAAAACAGATCAAAGCTTGTGGGAGGCTGGGGGAGGAGGAATGGACTAGAAAGGAGCCCAGGAGGAGGTTTTCAGTCCACATCTGGACTGGGATGGTGGTTACAGAACTATATGCTTCTGCCAAAACTCACTTTACTGTATGTCAATCACCTGATCCAAAAGGAAGACAAAAGCCTGACCCCTGTCCCCCTCCCCATCTTCATCCTCACCCTCACCCCCGACATCAGCTCTTCTCCCAGAAATCACCTCGCCTCTCCCACCATGGAGCCTCGGCCCCAGCGGGTGCCTCTGCCTGGACTTTGCTCCCTACGTCTCGGCACTATAGGTTCCCCTTCTGCTTGAAGCCTCCACGTAAATGCCACCTCCTCAGAGAAGCCTTCCAAGACCCCTCCAAGCCCACTGTGTCCACAGTGTTCTTCCATGGAACATGTCACAGGCTTATCTGTGATGCAAATTATTTTACTTATTGATCTGTTTGCTTACAGAATGTCGGTCTCTGCCACTAAGATGTGAGTTTCAGGAGAGCAGCGCCTGGCACGTAAAGGAACAGCTCAATAAATAGTCGCTGAATTAATAAAGGGGTCCTAGGAGGGGAAGATTACCATCCTGTTGCCCTGCTCTGCAGAAAACCACTTCTAGTCAGTGCTGATACGTGTAAATCTAATTCTGTGACTGTGAACCTAATGCCCGTAGAGGCTTTGGATCCTAGTAGTGGGCCTCAAATTCCCGCCTATCAACTCCCAGGCTGCAGTCTCAAATATGTCATCTCCTCCCCTGGTTCCAGGGACCTGACCTGCCGATGGGCAGGCAGACCCAGGAGGAATGACAGAGCTGAGCTAAAGCACCCAGAACTTTCCCTCTGGAGGACAGCAACAGTTCCGCGGAGGAACAGCAGCCTCTGCCTGGCCCGCCCTCTCTCACACCGCCCTGGCCACTGCGGGCCCTCCCTGCCCATCTGCCAGCCTGGCTCTGGCCTGGGGCACTGACCCCGGTCCGGAAGGGCTGGCCTGCAGGGTGGGCCAACAGTGGCCATAGGGGCAGCATGCCAGCCCACTGAGAGGCTAGCGCAGCCATCTGCTGTCCCTTCTGTCAGTCCACCAGGTCTGTCAAGGCTCCAGATGAGATCACTGCAGTTGGACCCCAAGGAACACAGAAGGCTGTGCAAAACGCCACTTCCCTCCCCACTCAAAAGCAAAGCCTCTGGGAATAGCAACTGGGGAGCGGGGGTTAGACAAGGACACTGAAGCCTATTAGGACCCCCCCCTCCAATCACACAGCCCCCCCAGGGGTCCAGGGTCAAGCAGAGAGGGACTCTGCATGCCTGCCTTCTAGCCCAGAGCTCAATCCAGCTTGGCCTCCTTGGATGAAAGCTGGGCTCCAGTTTGGGGACAGTCAGGGTCAAAGGTCTTAGAGGAAGGCCAGGACACCCAGCCAGGTATGGCCATGCCACACAATGCCCCTGCTCCAGCTGGCATAGAGGCTGCCTGGTCCCAGTGACCCACAGGGTCATGAAGGAAGACCGTGATCTTGGACTTGCCCCTCCAATGCCAGTAAGTAAAAACAGACAAGAGCGCTCCCTCTGTGCCAGGCACATGCTAAGCAGCACACATCTCGCTGTACCCCAGTCACCCCCCGCTGCCTGGTGAGGAACCAAGGTCAGAAAGGTCAACAGTGCTGCCTAAGGTCCCACACTAAGTGGCACAGCCAGGATTCAAGTCCAGTTTGAGCTCCTCATAGACCAGTCACTATGAGATAATAGTGACAATAGTAGCTAGTACTTGCAGGAGCCTTACCGTGTGCCAGATGCCTGGCTGAGCTCTGCCTCAATGTCCATTACCTCATGCTAACAGTCCTTTGGAGGCAGGGGCTATTACTTTATGCCCGTTTTGACAGTAAGCAAACAGAGGCTCCAGAAGATAAAGGCTCCACAGCCAACAGGAGCGTGCCTCCCAGATCTGACACAGCTCTGTGCATGAGCCCACAGACACCCCTCTGGACGGGCGGTGTGTGTGTGTGTGTGTGTGTGTGTGTGTGTGTGTGTGTGTGTGTGTGTGTGTGTGTGTGTGTATGTGTGTGTGAAAGATGTTTGGGGTGAGAAGATACCTGGAGACTATTGCCCACCAAGGCCAGGCCTGCCTTGTCAC
The DNA here is from genome assembly GCA_017311185.1 of Proteles cristata cristata. NCBI lineage: Eukaryota > Metazoa > Chordata > Mammalia > Carnivora > Hyaenidae > Proteles > Proteles cristata. The sequence continues at coordinate 11,631 of JAESUZ010002590.1, forward strand.
TGGCCCATTCCAGGCCTCACCCAACAGAACAGGGAGATATTCACAGCCCCCACTACCTTGGGTGGGGGTGGGAGGATGCTCATAGTGGGAGCGCCTGATGGCGTCCCTCCTGTCCTTTCTGTGTGAACAGGAAGGAAGGCAGCATTTGGATCAGGATGTGTTTAAAACATCTCCCAAATGGCCTCTGGGCTGCAGCCAAATATCCGAGCAGGGACAGAACAGGGCTCAGAGATCTTTGGGGAGGGAAAGTGAGGCTGAAGAAAGGAAGAATGGCTCCAGGCTGCATAGCCTGAAGCTTCAGCACATCTCTGAGCCTTTGTTTATGCCATCTCCCTGCCTGGCACCCTGGAATGAGCACCACCAGACCACCCATCCTTCTGCCTCTTGCCATTTCCAGGCTGTGCGACCTTTGCCGAGCCCTTTAACCTCTCTGAGCTCAATTTACACCTATGTAAAAGGAAGGGGCTAGGTCCCACCCTGGCAAGGTCCCTGCCTATCCACTGAACACATGGGGGAAGGGCCGATGGGCCACCTGTAATTATCCAATTAATAATCTAATTACCGTTGAGGTAAATGTCCCCAAGGAGCCTATAGAAAGCTCCTGGATGTCTAACGCAGGGGCCTGGCCTGGAGCTGAGTGGAGGAAGGTGGAAGAGGAACAGAGATGGGAGGGAACTGCAAGCACAAAGGACCCCCAGGTGAGAAAAGCACAAAGACTGACACCCAGGTGTGAGGAACACAAGGGAGCTTGGGTGGAGCAGAGGTGAGGTGACGCTGAGGGAGGCAGAACCACACAGGCTGCCCAGGCACTTGGCCAAGGCCAAGGAGGGGGGAGGCTGATGCAACTGACCCAGAAGATCCCAAACAGATCTGGGGCAAACTAGCAGCAAGATGTTTAGCTGAGCCAGTCTAGCTGTGGGACCCCCAACTACTTTTCCACTGGGCCCTGTGCTTCTTTTTTTTTTTTTTAATATTTTTATTTATTTCTAGGAGGGAGAGAGACAGTGTGAGCAGGGGAGGGTCAGAGAGAGAGGGAGTCACAGACTCTGAAACAGGCTCCAGGCTCTGAGCTGGCAGTCAGCACAGAGCCCGACGCGGGCTCGAACCCACGAACCGCGAGATCATGACCTAAGCGAAAGTCGGACGCTTAACCGAATAAGCCACCCAGGCATCCCAGTGGGCCCTGTGCTTCTTCGTGACCTGGGCAATGGAAGATTATTCACCTTGATCTTAGAATGAGGGACCCCGAAGGCCTCCTCCACCAGCGATGAGCATCCCCAGGGGACAGTGTCTGCAGTACTGGCCATTCAGATAAGACTGACATGGGGTGGGAGGGAAAGGGGGAACGCACAGAGAGAGATGTGTGTGGGGATCTCCACAATGCAGTTCAGGTCCACGCACACCTCCCAGGCCCCTCCTCCATGCCAAGACTCACACCCAAAGCCAGACATAACCTCTGCTGTCAAGGACGCATGGCTTACAGATCCCAGCTTGCCAATAGCTGCCGAGTCCTTACAATGAGCCAGGCCCCCACGAATCCTTACATACATGCTTTCCCTTACTCAATGCTTCCATCAAGCCTGTAGGGTGAGCACTGTCAGGACCCCCAATTTACAGGTGAGGAGACTGAGCCTCATAAAGGGGAAGCTCCTAGAGGAAAAGGCAGAGCCAGGATTCAAGCCTAGGTCGGCTTGGCGCTAGATCACAGTGCTCTCAACCACCTTGGACCCTGGAGAAGGGAAAGGCTGGCCAGCTGCTCCCACCTTCCTACCATTCCTCAGGGAGGCCAGCGCTACCTGCTCAGAATGCAGACACAGTACTGACCTGCGGGACTCCAGTGAAAGCCAGAGTCAGCTTGTCCCAGAATACCCCAGAGTTTCTGGCTCTTTCCCCACCCCACCTCCAAGTTCCTTCTGGCACCAGAGGGCAGAAAATATGACCGCAGATGAGGTCATGTGTATGCGCTATGAGGGGAATGACCTTAGTAAGAGCCTTGGCTGCTGGTCAGGCCCCTGCTTGGAACTTAGCCGAGGCCCTCCCCTGGGGAACTCCCTCTCCCCTGGAGGCTACACAGGATGTGGGGCTCCTTCTCTTTCTCTGTGCCCAGGATGGTACTGGATATGCCACATACCTGAACACTAATCCTCCTAAGTGCCCTGCAAAAAGGAATTCGATTCCCATTTTACAGACAAGAAGACTGAGGCTTAATGAGGAGATTTTCACATGGAGATCATGCATAGGGAGGACAAAGCAAGGTTTGGCCCGACACTTGACCCCAAACATGGAATCTGTTCATGAGACCACAGAGCCTTCCTTCCCTCCCACTCTGGGCTCCTGTGCCTGGTGCCTTAGACATACACTAAGGGGGCAGCCCCTAGCCTTGCTGTATGGCCCCCTCCCAGCAAAGTGTTCACAGCGTCTCAGCTCAGCTTGGCATTTGAGGCCCTTCCCAAGCAAGCCCAACTCTCCTTCCCAGCCTCTCCCTCACCACTGTCCACACCCACCATTCCCTCCAACTCTTTGTTTTAAGCCCACACACCACCTACAGACCTTGATCACTGCCTTTCATTCAATCATACAACAAATATTTATTGAGTCCCTATGAGGTGCCAGGCACCATCCCAGCAGCTGGACCCGCAGGCTAACTCAAGGCTAACTCCTTAGCTCTAATGCCTCCTCCTCCAAGAAGTCTTCCAGAGCCCTCTTCTGAATGCCCACATCTCCTCCAAACTCCTCTATCCTGGCCTCCTTCATTGTTTCCTAGGCAGAAATGGGCACCCTCCAAAGATGGGGAGTGTCATGGCCCTCCACGGCGGCCCCCAGCAAAGGGGGATGGGGAGGAGGAGGGAGATGAAGGCAAGCCGGAAATTCCAAGGAGATTAGAAGGGAGTTGCCCCCGGCAGTGTTTCTCCTGTGGGCAGGCCTGACAATTGCTCCATTTCTCTCAGCCTGCTGGGCCCAAGCCCAAGTGCTGGACTTCAGGCACCTGAGCGACTTTGGTACAGCTTCTCCTGACATAGTGACCTGCCAGCCCCAGGCGGTTCCAAATCAGGGCCCCACCGCACTCCTCACTATTCCCAGCAGGCTTGTGGAAGGAGATCTTGCGGAGTGGCTGAACACAGTAGTTTGTACACGTGAGCTCCAAAGGACAGAGACCAGGATTTCCTGTTTCTGTGTGGCTAAATCATCACAGCCTGTGTGTGTGTGTGTGTGTGTGTGTGTGTTTGCACACACATGTGTGTGCCTAGGGACCCTGGTTTGTGAGTCTCTGGTTCTCATTGGCAGATGCTACAGGCCAGACATTTGAGTGCGCTCTGCTCGTGTCCCTGCTTCTGTGTACATGGCTATGTGTCCCGTGTCTGTGTGAGTCTCCTGGGTGTGCGTCTGAGCCCCAGGTGAAGGTAAGTGTGCAAGGGCCTCTGCGGTTCTCTTTGTGGAAGAGACAGGGAGAGCATCTGGGTGGTGAGCCTGTCTGTGCCCGCCTGGCAGGAGCGATCTCTGGATTTGCGTGGATGCTGGCGCCTGTGTGTAATGAGTCTGCGTGGGTTTGTGTGCGTGCCTGCAAATGTATGTGTACTTCCGATACGTCTGAGGGTGTTTCAGAGCTGTGTGTCCATCTGGGACAAAGCCAAGTATGTCTGGGTATGTAAGATGTGTGCGTGTGGAAGTGTGTGTTTCTGAGCCAGGAGTCTCCTAGGCAGTGTGAGTCTGTAGTGTCTGGTATTGTGTGGGTGAGAGGAGGCAGATTTTGTATCTGCATGGGTCTGTGGCCTTCTGAGGGTGTACCCTCTCTAATATGTCATGAGGTGTGCTTCTGGAAGCACACAACATACAGGTGTCACTGGATGAATATGTGACACGTGTATGAGTCGCTGTGGCTCTCTGAGCATGCTCTGTGTGTACCTATGTTTGTGTGTGCCCAAGAGAGTGTGCCTGGGGACACAGGCCCGGCCCCTCCATGAGGAATGCTGGGAGCCCTGGGAGCTCGGCAGTCCCCCGGGGCCTCTGCAGCAGCCGGCCTCACATTTTCCATCTCATTTTCCATCTCGCTGGAGCTGCCTGCCTCCCCCTAAGGACAGGCGAACCGCTGAGGATCCTTAAAGACCCAGGTCTCAGAGAAGCTTCTTCCAGGCCCCCTCTCTGCTGCCACTGGGAGGGCTGGGACTCAGGGCAGGGACCAGCCAGGAGCTTTGCTGACCATAATGACCGGCCCCACTCCCCAACCCAGTGACCGTTTCTGCGAGCTGAGAAGAGCTGAGAAGACATCTGGCACTTGGCCTGGCAGCCAGGAAGCTCTCAGAAAATTCGAGCTGAATGAATGAGTGAATGAGTGAATGAGTGAATGAATGAATGAATGAATGCCTGGAGAAGCAGGTAAGGGAAAGGGACAGTGACAGGCACTGACATTTACTGTGCATCACACTCGGAAGATCCCATGACCCTGAGGCAGGCATGCTTATCTCCCACTTTACAGAAGAAGAAACAGAGGCTCAGAAAGGCTGAGCACCTCACCCCACACCACACAGCTTGTAACTGGCCAATCCAGGCAGGAACTCTGCTCTGTGAAACTCAGAGGTACCTCCTGCATGGGAGAGGGTGAAAGAGCAATGGGATGAAGGGAGCTCCTGAGGGTTTTCCAGTGAGGTTCCTAAGCATATCCGCTGTGCAGTCATGGGCACATTGACGTAGCCTCTTGGTTTCCTTATCTCCCAAATGGTTCTGACGTCAGAACCGTCAACACACGGTTGCTGTGAGGAGTAAGGGCTTACTTAATCCAGAGCCTAACGCACTGGAAGTGATCAACAGGGAAAGGCATTCGTAAGGCAAGAGCCACAGAGGTCCAGGGATCCGTGGTCTGGGGGTCCCCAGGCTGCTTCTAACAGTCCAGCTCCCTGGGTTCCAGCCTAACCATTAACTAACCCTTAAGGCTGGATCCAAACCCCATTCTCTCCTCCAGTACCTCAGATCCCCCTCGTCCCAATCACACTCTGCACTGGTGCAAGGCACACATTCACATCCGTGCATGCACACACGGGCCCCCACCTCCTGCCTGCAGGCTGCAGGCCCCCGCCCCAGCCTACTTGTTCCCAACAAGTCTTAGCCTAGAGTCTGGCACACAACAAGGTCCCTCTAACCAACCTGTGTCCCAAACAAGACACACTGTTAGCAACTAAAATCTCACTGCTCCTGTCATGCTACAGAAAGAACAGAAACTAGAGTTAGTCCAACCAGGTTTGGAATCCTGGCTGTGACCTGGGGCCTCCATTTACCCGAACATACAATGAGAACTGGATGCTTGTTCTGGGCCCTCCTGGGCTCACATCTAGATAGGCTGTACTTCACTCACACCTAGAACCTCCAAGGAGGGGGCGGGGCGGCATGGAATGTGATCACACCTTCCTATCCTCCCGGGAGCAGCTTCCGATTTATTAACATCCTAAAGCTACGGCGACCCACCTTCCTGGCTTCTCCCAGCTCCCCAAAGAATAAAGACACGGACATCCCATCTGCTCATTGGCTAACAGTGGCAACAGTTCCCTGAGAGATGTGGGATTTCATTGCTTGTAAAATATTTTCTTGTCTATTCATACCTCCCTCATTCCTGAAAACAATCCAATGAAGCTTCTCTGTAGGTTCCATCATCTGCATTACATAGAGGGAAAAAAGGAGCTCAGAGAGGCCAAGCGACTTGCTCAGAGACACACAGTAAATGGCAGAGTCAGATCTCAAAGCCAAGTCTTTGGGCCCCAACTCTCAGATTCTGCCATCTACACTCTGATGGTTCTCAACTCGCCCTCACCATATGGTACAGGGACAACGGTTAGTGGTGATGGGGAGCTGGAAGACCTCAGACCACCAGGGCTTTGAAGGTCAAATGCAGTCATTGTGTCTGCTCTGCAGCTAAAGCTGTATCTGAGAACCCTGTTAGTTCAAAAGTTAATAATCTTCAGACTTCCTTGGCTGGAAGGGATCCTGAGGTCAGGCCTCTCAGCTGTAGCTACCACATAAATCTCTCCTGGAATCTTCCTTCTAATCACAACCACCAGCGTTTTGTACAGTTTACAAGCTGCTTTCCACAAACCCTACATCTTCATCCAAACATGCAAGGTCATCCAGCCTTTGTTTGAATAACTCGAGGGCCAGCAACCTCACTCCCTTTTCTGGAGCAGCTCCTACCATCTGATTGGGAGGCAGCTGCCCCATTTACACTTTCACCGCGTGGGCCCCAGGGCAGGCCTCAGGCAACAGGAGATGGAGGCCACCACCCTTGAGGCCTTCCTTCCCCAGTTGACAGTTCCCAGAGCCCCCACCACTGGGAGATGAACCCGAGCAGGGCCCCACCAGACTTGGGATTCAACGCAGGTAGCATATAACCTGCAGGGGACACACTGGGGATGTGGAGTCCTTCTCCTGCTAACTCGGTTTCTGCATCTGGGAAGCAAAGAGGCCCAGAGAGGCAGGAAACACGTCAAGAGTGTAATACACTCTTGGGGCACCTGGGCGGCCCAGTTGGTTAAGTGTCCAACTTTGGCTCAGGTCATGATTCTAAGGTTCGTGAGTTTGAGCCCTGCGTTGGGCTCTGTGCGGATAGCACAGAGCCTGCATAAGGTCCTCTGTCAGTCCCCGTCCCCCCACCCCTCCCCTGCTGGGTCTCTCTCTCTCTCTCTCTTTCTCTCTCTCTCTCTCTAGCTTTCCCTCAAAATAAATAAACTTTTAAAACAAACAAATAAACAAACAAAAAGAGCATAATACACCCTTACTCCAAGCCCTGGCTGTCTGGAGAACTGGCTCAGGGACCCAGGAGAGCAAGTGCCTCTCTGGCTGCAGCTAAACGCATCTGTAGAATGAACCAACACCTCCATGACAGCCACTACACTTAGGGTCCACGTGCCCAGTCTCCAGATTTTCACCTCGCCTCTGTGAGATTGGCAGCTGGATCAAATGAAGCTCTAGAGAAGTTCAGGGACCAACCCAAGTGCACACGGCGAGAACTGCACGGTCTGGCCCGGCTCACCTCGCCACCCAACCTCCTTCCTCTCTCCAGTCTCTGCACTGTCCTTCGAAATCAACTCGCTTGTTCCCACTTCCCTCAGCCTGGAATGTTCTTATTTTAGGTGCTATTCAGCTGGCTGCGTGTCGTCCTCCAGGCCTCGGCCTCCCTGAATGCCCTCAGCCCCACCTGAGAACACGACGGGGGCCTGTGGAAATGTGTCACACACCACTGGGAAACAGCAGGGATCATGACTGCCCGCATCTGAGGCTCACTCTATGCCGGGCACTCCAGTGGTGTCTGCATACATGATCTCCTTTAACCCTGAAGGCTGCAAGATGTGTGATATACCTTTTTACAATGAGGCAGCTGAGGTCTGGAGACAGTAAGTAACCTGCCCAAGTTCACACATCCAGGAAGCCACAGACCCCAGATCCAACAGTAGCCTGAGGTCTGCGCATGAAGCCTGAAGTACTGAATGAATGATGGAAACGTGCTCCAGTCCCAGCCCAGGCAATGGGAGGTGCCCAGCCAGGCCCTGGCCCCTGTGAGACCTTAGGCTCAACCCTCCGCCTTCTGGAACCACCGCCCACCGTAACAGTCACCGCTAGCCCAGGAGGACTCCAGAGCTCTGCCTGATGACTTCCTGGGATGGATAAGAGCCCACGGGAGTCGGTACACAAGGAGACCCCGAGGCAGAGCTCTATGGCCCATCTCCCTCGCTGGCATGAACAGTGTGGGCCAGGAGGCGGGAGTAAGGAGCTCAGGTCTGAGGTCAGAGCAGCTCAGGCAGGCAGTGCCAGAAGCAGTTCAGGGTACCAGGAGGGCAGTACCAGGCTTCTTTCTGCGTTGTCTCTGTTCTACCCACCCTCCACTTGTCCTCTCCTCACCACAGGCTTCTGAAGACTGAGAACTAACTAACCCTTCAATCATCAACAGTACATGGGGCCTCTGGGAAGACTTACCCTCCCATTTAACAGACGAGAAACCTGAGACCTGGCTTGGGGAAAGATCAGAGGCCGAAGGGGTGGATTCTGCTGATTCAGACAGACCCTGTCCTTTTATTCTACAAGCATTTACTGAACACATGCTGGAAAGGAGATGCTGGGGGGACATCAGGAGGGAGAGACACAGCTAACAAAGACCCCAAAAGTCTAACGAGAGAGAAACCTATTTGGCCGGAAGAGCCACAGGGCAAAGCTAAGTGTTGCCAGGCGGACATAAATCAGCAGCGTGATTCTGTGGCTCTCGGCCAGCGTACTCCGGGTATTATGCCAGGCCATCCACAGATAAGAGGAGTAGGTAACACTCCAGCCTCTTCCAACACCATGCTCAGCCAGTGATGGGAGAGCCCAGGAAGCTTTCAGTCTTCCCAAGCCAAGGCCAGCACATTCTTTAAAGCTGCTCTGGTGCCAAGCAGTGGGCACACAGAGACTGGCCGGCACCGAGTAGGTGCACATGTTCACTGAAAGGGTGAAAACAAGGTAGGTCTATTCTCCGGGGAAGCTCTCAGGTGCCCCAGATGCTCAGCAGGAAGGCAGCTTTCAGATGAACAGCTTCCCTCCTCTCACTGGGCACACAGGAAGGCCAAGGGCAACAGCCATAAGGGGCCCGCGGGACTGCTGTGTGTGCGGGGCAGAGGAGAGCAGAAGACAACATCCTGGGATTTAGGAAGCCGCCTCTGAACTAGTTCTCCCAGACATCATCCTCCCAGGCTGTGGGACCGTTAGACTGGGCGGAAGTCGGACTCTAGCCAAGGGGATGTTCCCAGATGTCATGCTTTCAAACGGGACCCGCCCTAAAAGGCAGGCGGGGACAGGCCTGAACCAAGGAATGCCCTGGGTAAAGGCTCAGAATGGTGTCCTGGACTCTCCCTGGTAGGGGACAGCCACAGGTTTCCCAGGCAGAAGGGCACACCAGTACCTGTCCCGGAAAAGAGAGCCATCAGAGGCTTCGCTTCTGGCCTGGGGGTGGGGGTTCTAAGCCGCTGAAGGACAGAGGTCCAGCCCCTCACTCTACCCCCCCTCCCACAAGTAATGCATACAGTAACGCATCTTCCAAAGCAGTTTTCTCATGCCTCCCTCCCTCCAAAAGCAGAACCCTTTGGCCAGTCTCGTCATCCAGGGTCCTCCTCAGGAGGCTGTTTCCCAGGTAAAAAGGGAGGCAGGGTGTGTGGGAGCCCGGAGGTAGTCTCTCTCTCCCAGCTCCTTCGTGGGACGGTGGGCCTGCTGGTGCCTCAGGCCCCCGGGGCCGCCACAACCCGCACCTCCCGGGGCCTCCCTCTCGCCCATTAGCGCCCCCACCTTGAGATAGTCGTTCTCCGAGCGCAGCTCCTCCAGCTCCCGCACGAAGCCGCCGGGCCCACAGTCCAGCATCTCCTCGGTGAGGTCGGAGAAGGCGAGCGAGGCACTGAGGGGCAGGCGGCTGCTGCCCACCGACGACGCGGCCACCGACGGCTCATCCGGGGAGGCGGGCGGCCGCGGCGGCTGCTGTGCTGGCGGCGCGGACTGGGGCGGCTGCCCGGTGCGGGCCCCCGCCGGGCCCCCGGCCGCCGACTCGGCGTCGCTGCTCAGCGCCAGCTCCAGGCCCAGCAAGCGCGCCTCCTCCGACGCGCAGTCCGACACCTCCGAGCTGCTGTCGGTGAGGCTGGGCGGCGGGGGCGGCGGTCGCGGCCCGGTGCCCGGGCGCGGGCGGCCCTTGGCGCGAACCCCGGTGCGGACCCCGGCCACTCGCGTCCCCGCGCTCCGCGCCCCGGGCGCCACTGCGCGCCCCTTCTTGTCCGGCCGCGCGGAGGACGCGGCGCTGCAGGCGGCTGCGGCGCCCGGGCCTGGGCCTCGGCGGCCCTTGGCCAGAGACCAGCCGGCCACGTCCTTGGGCCGGGCCGGCGACGGCGCGCGGTGGCTCTTCTTCCTCTCCGGGGCGGGCGCGGGCGGGGGACCGCAGCCCCGGGCCGGGGGCTCCCCCGCCGGCACCTCCATCGCGGCCTCCCTTGGCCTCAGCGAGCGGCGAGCATGGCCCGGGCCCACCCGGCCTCCGCGCCCCTGGGGAGGGTCCCGGCGCCGCTCCGGCCCCTCGGGCCGCGCCTCCTCTCGGCCCACCTCAGCCCCGGGGCTGCGCTCTGGCCCCGACCCCCGCCGCACGGGCTCTCCGCTGCCCTGAGCTCGGAGAGAGCGGCCCGATCGCCTCCAGGCGCCCCGGCTGCGACTCCGGCTCCGCCCGGCGCCCGCCCCCTCGGCCTCGCCGCGCCCCCGGAGTGCGCCCGGGACTCGGCCGCCTGCGCGCCGATCGCTCCCTCGGGCTCCGAGTCCGGCTGCGGCCCGGGCCCCGGCTCCGCCCGGCGCGGCCCGCCCCCCGCGCAGCCCCGCCAGCTCCCCGCCCAGCCGCCTCGGCTCGGGGGCGCGCGGCTCCGCGAACAAAAGGCGGACGCGGCGGGAGCGGCAGGGAGGGACACGGGCTGCGAGCGAGAGAGGGATCTGCGAGGCAACAGCGACCCCCTCGAGGGTCAGGCGGGCCTGGGCTGCCGCGGCCCGGGCTCCGTCCTCCTCCGCTCCGCCGCCCCCTCCCCTGCCCGCCTGGGAAACGCACCCGGCCGCGGCTCCCCTGCGCCCAGCGTCCGGGCAGGGGCCGCGGGAGCGGCGAGCGAGGGGACTCCCAGGCGGAGGCCGGGACGACCTCAGATCGCCGGAGCCAGCATCCATATACGCCGCCGGTGCCTCGCCCCTCGCGGCTGTGCGGAGCGTGCGCGAACTCCGCCCCCCTCAACCTTGCAAAGCAAGACCAATTATCCCATTGTACAGATGCGTAAACTGAAGTCTAGGGAAGACACGCGAATAGCGCAAAGTCAGTGGCGAGGCTAGGATGGAACGCAGACCGCGGACCTCACACCTCCAGGGAGTGCTCTGGTGCTTCTGCCTTCGCCTCCCTCTTACAGGCGCAGGGACCGTGCAGCCCTAGGTACACGCCCAGCTCTGCACACCTGACAAGCAGGGATCTCACACTTACTCCCTCCAAGCCCAGCCCGCCTTCAGACCCTGCACGGCTAAAATGGAGGCTGCCCATTATGAGGTATCAGACCTGCGATGCTTTGGGAGTAGGCTCTGACCCCGCTAGGGACTGGCACGGACTGAGGACAATTATCCTGATCCCCACACGTTTCCTCCCCAGGGCAGCCTCGGGCAGCCCGCGAGCGCCGGCTCCGGCGGTTTCCTTTCTTCCCCTCCAGGGCTGTGCTTCTGGCCGTGTTGTTGGTTTTCCCGTGTCCATCACACCTTCCCGCCTCCTTCCCCTCCCCCGCTCCTTGCCGCCACTCCTCTTCCTCGACGAGCCACCGCTGGGCCGAGCCAGTTTTAAGTCTTTCGGCTGCCCCTTCAGAGTGGCACCCCCTTTTGCGGCCTGGGGAGGGGGGCAGGGTTATTTCACCCCTCTGTAGCCGTTTCTCCCCTCACCCCGTTCCTGCCTCCTCTCCTTTTCCTCCACCTCCTCTCCCGCCCCCCACCCTCCCCAATCATGTTTCTTCACCTCCCCTGCCCTTGACATTCGGTTGGCATCAGGTCGGCTTCATCACTCCCTCACAGCAGTGAATACTGGGGGATGCCCTCTCACCTGAGCCATGGCTTCATCCTGTTCTGGGCTGTCCTGGTGTGTGTGTGTGCCCCCTCCACCCCCAGGTTTTTCCTCCAGGTGGCCCCAGAGACACGTGGAGCAGGGCCACCTCGCAAGTTCTCCGCAAAGTATTCCCACCCCATCCCGGCAAGCCACCAGCTCCCCTGTTCCCAGTGAACACTCACCTGGTCCATAGGCACCAGATAGGACGATGAGTGGACTTGTCATCGGTGCATTCCTGACCTCATGGAGCGTAGAGTATAGGGGGGAGATGGGCCACAATTGGGTCATCACACAAAATACCACAAAGCTGGTATTGTGTGGCGGGGGCAAAGCCTTCCCACCTCCTGGGCCTCGGAGTCCCCACCCGGTCTAGTGTAATGTAACAGGTGACAGGGTCCTTCCAGCTCTGATGCCTCCATTTCTTGTAAGCTGGTCCTTTTCTGGCACAGAGATGCTACAGAGTTCTTAGAAATGGTTTACCTTCTCTGTGTTTCAGTTTCTCCTCTATGCATTATCTAGGTTTGGAGATGTTGGATGGTGGATCCAGGCAGGCGACATGCTACACCGGGCCAGCTTAGCCGCTCCTGACACACCCATGGCCGCACTGGTGGTCCTGAGATTAGAGTGGCCTGGATCTCCCCACTTGGACCTGGGCCCAAGTCCTGGCTCTACCACGATCCTGGGTCGCAACACTGACAGCTAAGAAGGAGGCTGAGGGCCCTCCCTGCTCTGAAGGCCTTTGGATTTGAGGAGCCATGAATCTACAGTGTAGCCCCAGCCACAAGGCCCTGGTGGGGAGGGCTCCAGAGGTGGCATGGGGCCAAGGTAGGGGCTCTGGACTCAGGCTCAGTTCAGACCAGGTAAACCTGGACTTGCTGGGAGTCCAGAATGGGCAACATGGCGGCAGGGAGACTGTCTGCAGCTTCCTGACCGTTGGGCACTCACTTATGCCAGGCTCTGTGCTCAACACTTCAGTAGAGGATCTCAGAAAGGTCAGGAGTTTCTTGCAGCTGATTGCATTTTTCGAAGATAGGCCCAGCAATACACAGCCCATCCAATCACTCCTTTTAAGTGTGGCATTGACCTTCTTCCAGTTGAGCGACGGGATCTATATTCCCTCCCCTTTAACCTGAGTAGGCCTCTGGGACCGCCTCAACCAACAGAGAATGGCAGAAGTGATCCTGTGACTTCCAAGGCTGGCTCCTAAAAAGACCATTCACTCTCTCTCATGCGCTCATGCTTGCTTACTCGCTCTCAATCCACTCACCTTGGAACCCAGCTACCATGTTGGGAGGAAGCCCAGGCTTCACGGAGGGGTTAGTGAAGGCGTCCCAGCCAACTCCAGCTCAGTTCCCTGCTAGCCACCAGACATGGGAGAGAATAAACCTTCAGACGATTCAGCCCCCAGCCCTGGAGCTGTCCCAGCCGATGCCAAGTAGAGCAGAAATAAGTGGTCCCAAACTGACAAATAAATATTGTTGTTTTAAGCCATTAAGTTTTGGGGTAGTTTGTTACGCAGCCATGGATAACTGGAATGCTTGACCAAGGTCACATAGCTTGGAAGTGGCGGAGCTGAGACGGATTGGATCCCAGGGTCATCCAGCTTCACAGTCTGTTGTGCTGCACTAATGGGTGATACTCAGCTCAGGCACACAGGGTATGCGGCATAAAGCTCTACGCAAGACGGACTGAAGCATCAAATGATTATAAGAATTATATACCAGATTGTGAGAAATGATGGGGCACCTGGGTGGCTTAGTTGGTTAAGTGTCCAACTTTCGCTTAGGTCATGATCTCGCGGTTCGTGGGTTCGAGCCCCGCGTCGGGCTCTGTGCTGACTGCCAGCTCAGAGCCTGGAGCCTGTTTCAGTCTGTGACTCCCTCTCTCTCTGACCCTCCCCTGCTCACGCTGTCTCTCTCTCTCTCCTAGAAATAAATAAAACATTAAAAAAATTAAAAAAAAAAAAGATTGTGAGAAATGGTGCTGGTTACCCAGTGGGAAAACAGTTTATTTCCTTCCATTCAAGCTGCTAAATTGACCGACATGATGTAAACTGCTTGGAGACTAAATTCCAGAAGGCTTCAAAGAGGAGGTGATTTTTTTAACCGAAGGTCTTTTTTTTTTTTTTCATTATACAAATTGTGAAAGAAACAAGTCACTGGCTGAGAGAGAATTAGGGGACTTAATAGGGGGACCTGCTTTAAACAGTGTAGTCAGGGAGGCCTTGCTGAGAAGGTGACATTTAAATTGAGTTATTTTTTAAAAAGCCCTGGGCTCCTGGGGTGGTTCAGTCAGTTGAGCTTCCAACTCTTGATTTTGGTTCAGGTCATAATCCATGCTGAGTATGGAGCCTGTTTAGGGTTCTCTCTCTCTCTCTCTCTCTCTCTCTCTCTCTCTCTCCTCTCCCTCTGCCCCCTTCCCTGCTCATCTGCTCTTTCTCTCTCTAAAATCAAAAATAAATTTAAAAATAAAATTTAAATTTAAAAAAATGTAAAGCCCTAAAACTTTGGGGTGCCAGGGGCACCTGGGTAGCTTAGTAGGTTAAGCATCTGACTTCGGCTCAGGTCATGATCTCACAGTTTGTGGGTTTGAGCTCTGCATCAGGGTTCTCTGCTGTTAGCACAGAGCCCATTTTGGATCCTCTGTCCCCTCCCCCCCGCCCCACATCTCCCTCGCACTCTCACTCTCTCAAAAATAAATAAGCATAAAATAAAAGTCCTAAAAAATAAAATAAAATAAATAAACTGAGTTATTCAGGGATGCCTGTCTGGCTTAGTCGGTAGAGCATGCAACTCTTAATCTCAGGGTCATGAGTTCAAGCCCCACATTGGGCAAGGAGCCTACTTAAAATAAAAATTAAAAAACATATATATATATGAGAGCTTAAGTGGCTCAGTTGGTTGAGTGCCCAGCATCAGCTCAGGTCATGATCTCATGGTTTGTTAGTTCAAGCCCTACATTGGGCTCACAGCGATCAGCATGGAGCCCTCTTGGGGTGCTCTATCCCCTGCTCTCCTGCCCCTCCCCTGCTTGCTCTCTCTTTCTCAAAAATAAATAAACATTTAAAAATATATGTGTGTATACATATATACATATTATATATATACACACACACACACACACTGTGTTATTCAGAGAGCCAGACTAAGAATTCAGGCAGAGGGAACAGCAGGACAAAGGCTCCAGAGGAGGGACAAGCTTGATAGATGTTTAAGGAAGTGAGAAGGTCAACGTGACTGGGACTTCATGGGTGATGGACAGTAAAGGACAAGTTAAAGTTGGAGAGGAGCCAAGGCATGCCCTGGGCGGGGGCTTTATTCTTGCAGCAGTGACAAGTCACTGGAGACTCTAAGCAGGGGCATGATAGAATCTAATTTGTGTTTAAAACAGTTCAGTCTAGTTGCTCTGGAGTCATGAAGAGTCATCAGCATTTGGACAATATTTAAATCTAGGGGACCAGGTGAGGGCATGTTGCGAGACCATCTATCGTGAAAAGAAAAATTAGCCCACAAGCAGGAAGTTAAGAATTCCTGTTTTTAGGGGTGCCTGGATGGCTCAGTCAGTTGAGCATCCGACTTTGGCTCAGGTCATGATCTCATGGTTCGTGATTCCAGCCCCGTGTGGGGCTCTCTGCTGTCAGGGCAGAGCCCACTTTGGATCTTCTGTCCCCCTCTCTCTCTGCCCCTCTCCCACCCACACTCTTCTCTCTCTCTCTCTCTCTCTCTCTCAAAAGTAAATAAAACATTAAAAAAAAGAATAAAGAATTCCTGGTTCTAGAAAGTGAGCAAACGGAAAAGCCAGCCACAAAAGACCAAGAGAGGGCAGCCAATGAGGTAGCAAACACGCAGCAATGTGTTGTCTGGAGGCCCAGACACCAGACCAGACTGTCAAGTGGTGGAGAAGCTGGAGGAAGATGAGAGCAGAAAAGTGCTCCCTGCATAGCATGACTCGGAGGCTGCTGGGACCTTGACAAGAGCCGGAGCTGGGGGCAGGGGTGGGGGGGTGGGAGGGGAGGAGGTACAGAAGCCAAGGGGAGTGGATTGAAGAGTGAACAGGACATTCAGACAGAATACAGAGGGAAGAGAGATGGACCAGTGGGGGAAGGGACTGTCACATTGAGAAGGAGAGAGAGAAAGACAGAGAGAGAGAGAGAGAGAGAGCACGCCAACACGCTAGCCAGAGATGGATACATCCGGGCTGGAGAAGGGGAGATAGACGGATCCAGAGATAGGAACCTGGCTTCTCAAAGGAGCAGGGGCCCCTCCTCTGTTGTCCTGGAGGAAGGATGGAAGAGATGGATGAGATGCAGGGGCTTCCGTCGGGAAGGTGAGGGCACGGCTGACAACTGACTTCTGTTTTCTCAGTGGAGAATAAGGTCACCACCCGGTGAGGGTGAGGAGACCAAGGAGGGCAAAGACCTCAGATCGCAGAGAACAGAAATCAGATTTCCCAGGACATGTGAGAGGGTGTGTCAGGCCCCTCAGAGGTTCAAAGTGAAGCCAGTCCATGCAGTGAGCATGGGGTGTTTTCTAGAAGGGACCCTGATCATTTTTCTCCTAACATCCTCCAGGTGTGTTTCTTGTCGCTGAAACCGCACGGCGCACACTGCCTTTTCGCACTAACCAGGACAGCAGAGGCACGTCCCCATCCATTTACAAACTCTTGGCAAACATTACTTTTAATACTTAGAAACAATCCACAGAGTGAATGTTCCGAGGGTCACTTAACCTTTCCCCCTTTTCTGGGACATTCAAATTGTTTCCTGGCAAGGGTATCGGAGTTCTGAAAGCGGCGGCGTGTGGTCTGGAAAAGAACGGAGACGGTGAGCCTGGGGGCGCACTGGGATGTCTGGCACTCTGGCGCCGAGCAGCCATCAAGAAGCTTTTAGGGGCCTCTCATTGGCAGTTGACGTTCCTGACAAGTCACATTCTGGGTTTTCCGGAACATGAGCACAAAGAATGGGACAGCAAGGTAAAGCTCACTGGCTTCTCGAAGTGCCCAGTGCCCAATGGTTCAGGTACTGAGCAGGGGGGAAATAAGGCTGGGAGAGCCAGACGTGTGACCCCTGAACCGTTTATAGTTTAAACACATATTGCAACAGCCGTGTTTGAGGTAGCAACAGGCGCCTTCACTTGCCTGTTTTCCCCATAATACAAGTCTTTTCTTCATCCCCCGCTACTGGAGGGGGCATTGCCCCAGGAGACCTGCCCTTGGGCAGCGTATCTAAGGACTCGAGTCCCCTCCACAAAGCCCAGCAGAGGGGATCTTTCAGCTGTGTGAGCACAAAGCTGGCCAACTGAGCCAGTGGGCTCACACACCCAGCAGAGGCCAGGAGACCACTTGGCTGACATATTTTCCAGGGGATACGGCCCTGGCTGGAGACTGCTCGTTCTGGGATCAGCTGAAGCCACTTCTAACTTGGGGTTCTGTGATTCAACAACACAGCATTCACTGAATCCTACTATGAGCCAGGGACAGAAAGGTAACCCACGTGGACAAAGCAACTACTGTGTGCCGAACACTGGGCTTCCCATGCATGATCTCACCGACTCTCACAACAGGCCACTGAGGAAAGAATCACCACCCCATCTGAGCAGGGAGTAGCCAGGGGAGAGCCCTACAACATGGGGTGATTGATGGAGAATCCCACAGCATTGCCTTTTCCTGTAGCATCTGGACCCAAGAAAGATAAGTTCCTAATGGGGGGCTTCAGGCACAGGTGTGGTCAGAGGTGTTTATGAGGCAAGAGTTCGGTGTCCTCCGTCTCTTTGGGCTGGTGGGGACAGAGCTGGGGCCAGAGGGTGACAAGGTCTTATTTGTGTGTGTTTATGGGGTTTGAGTTTCTGATGGACGATAATCACTGCCAGGCTTCCCAACTGGAACGGGCGCGGGCGCAGGGCCAGGCCCTGCCGCCCTCTGGGCAGGTATAAGAGCCCAGGAGGAGGGCCTCAAGCCTGATTGGGGCAGACGTGCCAGCCACCGCTTGGGGACCAGGTGCTGAGCTAAAGCTGCTTCAGATAGACTTCTGAGTGAAAGAGTTGGTTCTGGAAGTGGCCCCGTCTCTGGGGAGAGTCTGGGAGATGCACTAAGGAAACCATCGGGCTGGACAGGCTGGTGGAGGTTACCAGAAGCCAAGGTTCTGCAGCGTGAGTACACTATTCCACGGCTCCTGCCTTTTTCTTCCCCACTGAGCAACTTCTTCCCCCCACTGAGTGACCGAGTGACTGTCCCAGAGGAGCCTAGGTGAGCCTGAGTGGCCCCTTGTCAGGAATTTGAGTCCTGGATTTCTCAGAGGGAGGGGGAGCGGGAGGCAGTAAGCACTGTCATTTACCCAGTGCTACGAAACACCAGTCACTGTCGGTTATCTCACCAAATGAGTAACAGAAGGAAGGAGGCTGGGCTTAGCATCCTAGTTCTCTGGGTAGGGGGGCACAGAGTGAGAATCCCAAGCAAGCTCCATGTTCAGCTTAGAGCCTGATGCGGGGCTCCATCTCACGACCCTGAGATCATGATCGGAGCCGAGATTAAGGGCTTGACTCTAAGTGACTGAGCCACCCAGATGCCCCAGCATCCTAGTTCTTCAGGCATTACCTTCATTTACCCTAACAGCAGCTCTATGAGGTGGATTCTAGTATTTCACAGTAAAGCACAGAGATGGTGAGTAACTTGCCCAGGGTCACATAGCAAGTAAGTGGCAAAACCAGGATTTGAACTCCCGGACTCTAGAGCCTGTACTTTTAATTTCCACATTACACTATTGTGTGGCAGGGCTAAGTCTCTTCCCTTTCTGAGTGGTCATTTCCTTATCTGTAATTTAAGGGTATAAAACTTGATAATCAGAAATATATTGCCCTGAGCTTCCCTAAAGATACCTTGAGATTGGTCGGCTTTAGGCACCGGGAAGCCTTGTTGGAAACATGATCAAGAACTACATGTCAGCACCCAACGTTTGAAATTTATCATAAAGGTTATAATCAGATTTATGAGCAGGGAATTTTGTTGCAGTTTTGCTTGTAATTACAGAACATTAGAACCAAAGAAAATGTCCAATAGTTGAGGAATGAATGCTATGTATCTTATGATAAAATAATATGTAGCCATTAAAAATCATGCATTCAAGGGATACTGAATGTCATTGGAAAATTCTCATTTGTTAAGTGGAAAAGGCACTTCATAAACTTATACGTGATATGATGTATTTTATAAAAGTGTGTATACATATGTATATTAAATAAATGAAAAAGAATATTAAATAACCTTAAAGTTTGAGAATTTATCTCTGAGAGATGAAATTATGAATATTTTTGTATTTTTCTTTATTCTTTTCTAGATTCCTCAGTTTCTATAATGAATATGCCTTTTTATATTAGAAAAAAGATTTTTTAAATTTTATTTATTTAAAAATTTCTTCTAATGTTTGTTTATTTTTGAGAGAGAGACAGACAGACAGAGTGCAAGTGGGGGAGGGGCAGAGAGAGAGGGAGACACATAATCCGAAGCAGGCTCCAGGCTCTGAGCTGTCAGCATAGAGCCCAATGCGGGGCTCAAACTCATGAACTGTGAGATCATGACCTGAGTGGAAGTCAGACAATCGACTGAGCCACTCAGGTGCCCCAGTTTTTTGTTTTTCAAGATTTGTCCTTTTAGTTTAGGCTTGACTCCTTTCGAGCTTCTGTTCTGATATACTCACTGGCTTTGAGAGTTAACTAAATTACTGGGAGTCAGTATTGTGAGGGCCTGTGAGATAATCTGGTCCCCCATGTTTCATGTGGGAAAACTGAAGCCCAAGGGTACAAGGGACTGTCTAAGGTCAGAAAGAGAACCAGAAGCTCAGGCCCCCAGCCTGGAGCTCAGGCATCTGCCGAATGGGCCACATCCCTAGGCCAAGCTGCCAGAAGGGCAGAGAGGAGGAAGGGGATCACAGCTAGAATGTACCATGTATGGTTAATGTGCGTTAGTCACAAACTGCAAGTAAGGCCTTGAATGCCGAGGATAGCTGACCTCATAGACCCACCCAGTGACAATTCGTCCTGGGATTGACAGGTGAGAGGGAACAAAGGGCAGCTGGGTGGCCTGAAGCTAGCAGGGTGTGCCCCAGGCCTCTCCCTCTCACCTCTAGGCCTCGCCCAGCAGTGCTTTCCTTCCTGTGACGGCTGAGGACTCTTACTGCCAGCGACTGGGCTCCAACTGGAGAATGAAAGGTCTCCGCTGGCGTTACACTCGGCTGGTAAGGGGCCCAGCTTGGGCTGGGGGTTAGGTCAGCAAAGGTACTGGAGGCCAGATCTCTGGCAGGATGGGATCTTGGGCTAGGATTGGATGCAGGCGGGTGACGTGTCCCCCTTCCAAGTCCCTCCTCACCTGGACTGGAGTTCAGAGTTCAGGAGCCTGGGCCTTGGCACCCACTGCATGGTCCTGAGACCCTAAGGAGCACAGACGGCTGTCTCCAGCCACACGGAGCTCTGTCCGGAAGCCCCACTCAGCTAAGACCTGCTTCCCTAATGCCTGACCCTGGGGAATAACAAAGCAGTGTGCTGGTCATTTCTCATCCTCAAGGAGGCCTCTCCTTATGAAAAACCCCAAGTCACTGTGCCCCATAAGGCACATGCTTGCACACCCACATACACACGCACACTCCAGCGTACACTGTGGTACAGAGCGGAAGCATAACTGAATGAATGCAAAACCAACATACATCCACACTGACACACACACACACACACACACACACACACACACACACACACACACTTATACAATCCTAACTCACAAACACATTGACAGGTAAACACACAAAGTTACTCAACATCTCCTCACTCTGATTTGCCTGCATAGGTCTATTTGAAGACGCATTCACATGGAAAAACACACATCTTACACAAATCCAGGCACATACTCTCACCTGCTACACACCCCTGTCTACCCAGCTGACAGGGAAGCCTCTGGCCCTTATTTTGTTTCTTTGTAAAACAAGGACAGTAAGGGGCACATTTTTCTTAGGATTCTTAGGGAAATACGGGGAGGTCAGCACAGCAAGTCCTTCACCCAGGCCTGGTCAAGTGTGTGAGTATTGGAATTGGTAGCATTAGGATTATTATTCTGGGTGCAGACGCACACAGTTGTAGCTCCCGGGGTCGGGCTGGCTGCCACCCGCCCTTCTCTCCTGCCCCTGAGTGTAGAACTTGATTCTCTGGATCTGGAGCAGACAGAAAACCATAGCACCCATGACCACATCCGATGGGCACATGTATCTCTGACCTCTGGCTGGCAGAAGCCAGGGCAGAAGCTGGACGCAGGCAGGGGCAGTTTGCCTGTCGTGGGCGCCGGCCTCCTCTGGCTGGGCTGGCGGTTGCAGGGCTGATGAGGCAGCTGAGGCTCTTGGGCTCCAGAGACGTGACAGCTGGTGTCTCCTTGTCCCTTGACTCACCAGGGTTCTCTGTCTTCGCAGCCCAGCCAGGCGGAGGACGCTCTGTCTGTGGAGGAGCGTGAGGAAGAGGAGACAGCCCCAGCCCCATTCTCAGCTCCTGTTCCTGAAGGTCCCATGGAGCCCCAGCTGTCGGAGGCCAGCCAGGTTCTAGGAGCCTCAGAGATCAGGCAGGTTCGAGGAGCCCAAGGGTCCCACCCTCCTGCCCTACCCCAGCAGCCAGGTCCAGGGGCCCCTGGGGTCACTCCTGCTCTGTCCCAAAGCTGGGATGGGGGTGGAAGGATGAAGCAGGGAGGATTGGGGGATGGGTGCAGCATGTCATCTCTCCTCCAGCCTCTAGGGACCAAGGGAGAGGGTCCTGAGGGAAACCTGACTTTGGTTCAAATCTTGGTTCTGCCACTTACTTATTCCCCGTGTGGGCTTTTGGCAACTTGCTTCGCCTCCCTGAGCCTCACTGTCCTCAACCATAAATTGGGAATAATAATCCCACTCTCTGAGGGGTGCTAATGAGTCCTTGGAAACAGTAAACTCCTCTGTAACCTGTAAAGCACCATGCCCGGATGAGCAGGGTCCCAGAGGACATGGCGGAGGGCGCGGGGCAGGACAAGGGTCCACCACTCACCTCCAGCCCTGTCTCTAGCTCAGCCTCCACCTCCCCCCAAGAGTCACTGGACATTCCTGGAGCCTGGCCTTCTGTACATCGAGAAATGGCTTCAGCCTGCGGAGCCTTTACAGGCAGATGGAAGGCCACAGTGGGCCAGTGCTGCTGGTGCTGAGGGACCAGGATGGGCAGGTGAGCTGGGCCAGGGCCCCAACCTGAAGTTCTGGGGGTGCCCAACCACACACCAGTGGGCCCTGCCCCAGGGCGGCCTCAGGGACGAGAGGCAGAGGTGATAGCCCAAGTCACAAAGATGATGACATTGACACCTACATTGCTCGGAGCCATTCCTTCCTCCCTTCATTCCCTAAGGCATCCATTCAACACACATATATTAAGCACCTTCTATGTGCCAGCCTAGATGCGGACTAGACCAAGGTCAGGACAGAAGTGGTTCTGGCCCTGCGAGAGCTACAGCCTAACAGGGAGGCAGGGCCAGGAGTTAAGCAAATAACTGGGGAGACATTTTAAGTGGGGGATCTATGCCGTAATGATCCGTTTATGCTTTGAAAACCTCCCCCTGCTGGTGGGAGAATAGATTAGAGGGGCTAAGAGAGAGAGCTGGCCAGTGAGGAGGCAGCCACAGCGCCTGCACTTTACAGCAGGGACCTAGGGAGGGTGCTGTCTCAAATCCAGGCGGCTTCACCAACAGGGCATTTCTGGCAGGCTCTCTTGACAGGGGCCAGCGGAGGGGATAAAAGCTGGCTTCAACTGCTCTTCTGTGGAAGGGACATGTTAGAGCTGGGAGGGATCTCACGGGGCCCTGAGGACCCTCACATGGGCAGGGGCTCCTAACATCCTCAAGATGCTGATCCAGGGCTTTCCATCTCATGGCCAAGGAGCTCACTTCTTCAGGATGGAGCCCCTTCCCGGCCAAACGCCACTGACCACGAGGAAATTGTTCCTTATATTAAGCCAAAATCTCTTTCCATGGCTGCCTCCTAATGATCCTGCCTCTGCCCCTCAGCGCCATGTATTAGAGTGAAAACCTGCAGTCCCCCAACTATTCCGCAATAGGGAACATGGTTAAGTGAGCTACAGTCCTGCTACATAGTGAAACATCGCCAAGGACTGATAAAAATGATGTAGCATCATAGCTACTAAAAGTGCTAAGATTTTGTTCTTATTTTTTTTATTTTTTAAGATTTTATTTTTATTTTTTAAGTAATCTCTACACCCAATGTGGGGCTTGAACTCACAACCCTGAGACCAAGGGCTGCATGTTCCACCAACCGAGCCAGCCAGGCGCCCCAAGTTTTTTTTTTTTTAATGTTTATTTATTTATTTTTGAGGGAGAGAGAGAGCAAGCAGGGGAGGAGCAGAGAGAGAGGGAAACAGAGAGATCCAAGCAGGTTCCATGCTACCCCAAGCTTGATGCAGGGCTTGAATTCACAAACTGTGAGATCATGACCTGAGCTGAAATCAAGAGTCAGATTCCTAACTGAGTCACCCAGGCATCCCTCAAGTTTTTGTTTAAAAAAAATTTTTTAATGTTTATTTATTTTTGAGAAAGAGAAAAAGACACATGGAGTGCGAGTGAGGAGGGGCAGAGAGAGAGGGAGACAAAGAATCCCAAGTAAGCTCCAGGCTCTGAGCTGTCAGCACAGAGTCCAATGTGGGGCTTGAACTCGGGAGCTGTGAGATCATGACCTGAGCCAAAGTTGGACACTTAACCAACTGAGCCACACAGACGCCCCAAGTTTTTATTTTTAAAGCAGGATATGAAAGGCACTCTTGGACCAGTAGAAAAAATATATTGCGAACTGGATGCTAGGTAATATTATGAAATTACTGTTCATTTTCTTAGGTGAGATGATAATATTGTGGTTATGCATCAGAAAGTCACCATTCTTGGAGCTGAACTGTGTAGGGGTAAAATGTTATAATACTTGCAATTTCAAACAGGACACCAAAAAGTATAAGGAGAGAGAAAGCAAATATAGCCAACACATTTACAGTTTAAATCCTCGCGGAGGGTTTCTGTGCCTGGCTTTTACTTTTTTGGATGTTTGAACTTTTATAAAGAAAAGTGAAAGGGGGAAGTGGCTTACAAAACAGATGTACAGGGCTCCTGGTTGGCTCATTTGAAAGAGCATGTGACTCTTGATCTCAGGGCCGTGAGGTCAAGCCTCACGTTGGGTGTAGAAATTACCTAAATAAACAAAACTTAAAAACAAACAAACAGGGTACTATAAGGTCTGGTTTTCTGTATAAGAATATGTATGCTGGCATTAAGCAGATGCTGGGAAGAGAGGCACAAAAATGTTAAGAATAGTTACCTTGTGGGGCGCCTGGGTGGCTTGGTCGGTTAGGCGTCCGACTTTCGCTTGGGTCATGATCTCACGGCTTGTGGGTTCGAGCCCCGCGTTGGGCTCTGTGCTGACTGCCAGCTCAGAGCCTGGAGCCTATTTCAGAGTCTGTGTCTCCCTCTCTCTCTGGCCCTCCCCTGCTCACGCTGTCTCCCTCTCTCTCTCCTAGAAATAAATAAAAATATTTAAAAAAAAAAAAAAAGAATAGTTACCTTGAGGAGCAGAGGGGGATTTGGGGTGGCTTTGTTTTCTCTTTCTGCTTGTCTATAACTTCTAATACTTTTCTACAAGGATTACTTATACAAAATAAGTACATTTAAGGAAAAGTAGGTCACCACCAAGGGCTCTTCCTTGGGGAATGTTAAGGGAAAGGACACACATTGATGGGCCCTGGGGCTCTCCCTGCCCCCCAGCTCTATCCCAGGCTCCTCAGGGGCCCTACTGGGATGAGCCTATATCACCACACCTGGAGAGTGGGGTTGCCAGAGGACCTCCACTCCCCTCCAGCCGCAATATCAAATTTTTCTGCTTTCCAGATGTTTGGGGCCTTCTCCTCCTCAGCTCTTCGACTCAGCAAAGGTTTCTACGGTACTGGAGAGACTTTTCTCTTCTCCTTCTCCCCACAGTTGAAGGTAATATTCCCAACCTTCTAGAGAGGGGGGAAGGAGGATTTATGACAAAGATCCTGGGATCCTAGTGGCTCCCAGCTCTATCCCCCACGTAGGGATGCTGGTATCTGTCTATCTTTCCACAGAGGGAATGCAACAGGGCAGTGGTGGGCAGTGCATTGCCCATCTTCATTTCTTAAAATGCTCAGTAGGTCCCACGGACTGGCTCAGAGAGGAAGAGGTGTGTTGCTCACCAGACGCAGGCTGCAAAGACAAGATGGGTCCAAGGGCAGGTAAATCTGTGGGTGTCCAGGTAAGAAGATGAAGACAGACACATCCAGTGAGTTCAGTCTTCTTAGGAAGTATGGGGTGAGTTCATCAGCTAAACGTGAGGGTGGAGAAGTATGAAAGTTGAGCAGAGAAGGTATCAAATCGTCATCACAGGAGTGGAGAGGGAAGCCTACTGGAGAGAACCAGACAGGCTACCAGCGAGGTAGCGTTAATTGGAGGCGGGGAGTGTCAGCTGAAAGGCAAGCCAGTCCCTCGGGCACATGTTTTCCTCCAGCTGCATTCAGGTCCTTGGGATCAGGAATGGACAGAGTGAGGGAAGGGCACATCCAGGATGGGGCGGTGGCCAAACTGGTTTGACAAAGGGAGGGAGGGAAGCAGAAGTTGAAGGGAGTGAAAATATAAAATGGACGACAGAACCTACCGGCTCGGTGGAGGAAGGGGAGCCAGGGAGGCTGAAGGACAATGAGGCCGAGATGAAAACAACAAATGAGAGGCGGCCTCGAGGGCAGAGACTTGGAGCAATGACACAGGTGGAAGAGTGTGTTGGAATTTAGGATACAGAGCGAGGAACGCTGGAGACAGACTGGTAAGGACAGGTTTCTGGGCGTGACTGTAAGGGACAGAGGCTGAGGTGGTGTAAGAAAACCCCCTGAGAAGAAGAGGAGAGGAGCTGAAGGAGCCATTGGAGGGGTCCGTGGATGGCGAAGTTCCCCAAGGACAAAGGTAGAAATTAGGGAGGAGAGGATGGTGGGCCAAAGCTCAGGCCTCTAATTCATGGTGACTGGTGACTCGGAGGTGGGTGAGTGACGGAGACAAGGGGACTCGTATAGTCATGTGGTACTTGCTGCCAGAGAGCAGCGCTTTTGAAGAAGGAAGGGGAGTAGTCCCCAACCTCTCCCATCTAAAGCTTTTCCATCTCTGGGCTATTTTTTTTTTTTAATGTTTTATTTATTTCTAGGAGAGAGAGAGAGACAGCATGAGCAGGGGAGGGTCAGAGAGAGAGGGAGTCACAGACTGAAACAGATTCCAGGCTCTGAGCTGGCAGTCAGCACAGAGCCCGACGCGGGGCTCGAACCCACGAACCGCGAGATCATGACCTGAGCGAAAGTCAGACGTTTAACCGACTAAGCCACCCGGGCGCCCCTCCATCTCTGGGCTATTTATTGACTAAAACTATTTAGCACTGCATGCCTGGCATGAAAGACACTACTTAAAATTTTTCTTTCATGTTTATTTATTTTTGAGAGAGAGACAGAGAAACAGAGTGTGAGTGGGGGAGGGGCAGAGAGAAAAAAGGAGATACAGAATCCTAAGCAGGCTCCAGGCTCTGCACTGTCAGCACAGATTAATCTAATCTAATCATGACAACACTCCTATGAGGTACATACTAAGGTACACTCAGCACCATCTTACGGTTGAGGAAACAGAGGCACAGAGAGGTTGAGTAACTTGCTCAACCCCACACAGTAGTGAGGATGAGATGCAGAAACAGGCCCTGGAGTTTGAAACTCAGCCACAGCACTACACTACCTCTCTAAATGATGGAAGTTCCCTGGCCTGAGATGCTCTCAGGCTCGCAGAGGAGATATGAGCACACTCTAGAGCGATCAGTGCTATGGAAGATCCCCAAGGAGGAGCACATAGATCACATGGCGGTGGGGAAATCCAAGGAGACTTCCTAGAGAAGGAGCTTCTTGAATTGGGTCTTGATGGACAAACAGATCGCCAGGTGATGAAGGGCATGTGGAGAAGTCTTCCTGGAGCATGTGCAAAGGCACAGTAACTGGAAAGAAGACAATGCCCATTTAGGAACCTGATAGGTGAATGGGTAGGGGGTCAGAGTATGTGAGGGAGGGCATACCCCTCTGCATGGGCATAGCAGGCCCTCATGAAATATTTGTTCAACGGATAAAGAACCAGTTCCAAGTGTTTTATTTGCGGTTAGAGATCTCCCCTCCAACGCACGGACCAAGAACCTACACATATACTCAGCAGTTATTTGATCACATGACAAGGAGGTCACTAGGAGCTAAAGGCAAAACACACTCTGTTGCATTGCCTCCATCGGCCAGCCTGATAATCTTTCCAGGAAACAGGAAAAGGGTCTGTTGTTCACAGTAGACCCATGCTGGATTCTAATTATCACTTGCCTTCCTGTATTCACATACTAGAATTCTAAAGTTCTAGGAGTTTCCTCCTGTTGCATTGATAACTCCTTGGCAGAATCCTTTGCCGGTTCCTCCTCATCTTCCAAACCTTTTAACATCAGAGGGTCCCAGAACTCAGTTTTTGGCTCTTGACTCTTCTCTACCTTCGTTTCTCTCAAGGTCTCGTCCATTCTCACTGCTTTCCATGCCACCTGAGTGCTTATGGCTTCTACCTCTGGACTCCAGACATATATCCAATTAGTACCCAGCATTTCTGCCTGGACCTCAGACATGGCGTTGCAAACGTCACCTGTCCAAAACCAACGTCACCTGTCCAAAACCAAGTTCCCGACTCTCCCCTAACACCTGCTCGTCCTGACATTTTCCCCCAGTGAAGTTAATGGCACCTCCATCTTTTCTGCTACTGAGACCAAAAGTTTTTGAGTCCCTCACTCCTCCCTGTCACACCCTACATCTGAGCTGTCAATGAACCCTGATGGCTCTGCCTTCTCTATATTCAGAACCCACCACTTTTCACCATGTCCTTTGCTGTCACCTGGTTCAAGCCACCATTGTTGCTTGTCCCCGTTGCTGCTATAGCTTCCCAATAGGTCTCCATGGTTCTACCTCACTCATCACAATGGCTAGAGTGTTCCTTTTAAAAAGGTGAGTCAGAGCATGTCACTCCTTGGCTTCAATTTGTCAATGGCTTCCTTTCTTGGAGAAAAGCCAAAGTATTTTTAATAACCTGTAAGTCCCTACGTTTTCTGGCCTCTCTCTTATGTTGTTTCTTGCTATTTTTCCTTTCCCTCACTCTGCTCTAGCCACAATGAGCTCTGAGCTGGTCGTTAAACATGCAGGCCTGCTCCTACCTCAGGGCCTTTGCACATGCTGTTCTGCCTAGCTTGCCTTCTACTGGATCACCACATGGCTCAGCTCTCACCTCCTTTAGGATTCTGTTCAAATGTCACCATCACAGAGAGGCCCTCTGTGACCAACTAATTTAAATTTATAACATTCTATTCCTTGGAAACCTTTTTTTTTGTCTTTATCCACTTTTTTATCCTTAGCATTTGTCACCACCTATTTTACTTAGTTACCTGCCTCCGCTTGCTAGAATGGGAGCCCCATGAAGGCAAGAATTTTTGTCTGTTATAGTCACCACTGTACCCAAAACATAAAACAGTGCCTGGTACTAAATGCTTTAAAAAAGTTATTGAATGAAATGAATTATTTTTATAGAGGCTGTCTTCATAGCCTCCTGTCATCGAATCTTGTCTTTTTACAAACTGGGTAATCTTTACCCACCTTTGGTCTTTTGGCACCTCTTGTGTTCTTTATGAATTCCAAGTGTCTCCTTGATGGTGATTCCAAACAGCTCCATGAACATGGTCTTTGTTTCTTCTGTAGCAATGTTTATCTTACTCCTTCAGGTCTGAAGGCCATTCTTCAATGAATGTAGAGGTGTTGGAATCGAATGGTTCTGTCTTCTCATGGTCACTTGTTAATATTATCTGAGCTCTTCTGAGGCGAGGGCTTATTTTTATTAGTCTATTTTCTTGCTAAAAAGCCTTTGATTGCTCATAGAGTATGTTGAACAGCTAATTACAGGCAGTATTATGCTATACCTTTGTGGCCCTTCAAAAATATTTTTATTAGCCAAATTGACTCTTGAATAATTCATTCATTCAACAGCTATCTATGCCATGTCTTGGGAATCAAGATGGCCCTCACAGAGCTTACATGTTAGTGGGGCAGGCAATGGCACTTTGGCACGTGAAGAGGGTCATCTCAGAGTGGTAAATGCTGAGGAAAGGGACACGGGGTCTGGGAGGAAGGGCTACTTTAGACAGGGTCATCCAGGAAACTTCTCTCGGATGACGTTTGGTCTGAAAGATAAGCGGGCCAATTAAGGATGTGGGGGAAGAGCATTCTCAGTAGAGGGATCAGCAAGTGTGAAGGCTGTAAAGCAGGAATAGCTTTGGGTGTCCCAGGAGCAGCAAGGCCAGGGCAGCTCAAGTGCAGTCAACAAGGGGGAGAAGAGGTCAGCGAGGAAAGCAGGGACAGAGCAGGCGGGGCTGTCAGCTACAGCCAGCAGTTGGATTTTATTCCCACTGCAATGGGAAGCCCTTGGAGGGCTTTAGGCAGAGGAATAATATCCGATCACCTTGCAGTGTGGAGATGGGCTGTGGGTGGGTAACAGCGGGAGCAGGGAGGCTTTAGGACGCTGTGAGCGAGTGAGGAGTGACTGGTGTGGATTGGGTGGGCAAGGGTGGAGACAGAATAGAAATGGGGGTAGTCTGGTGTCTCTTTGAGGTGGGGCCCACGACACTTGCTGAGGAGTGGGAACACAAGGCAGCACAGGGCAGTCAGTCTTCAGTGAGAGATGAGGAAACAGTGGATGGCAGATCAGGGTCCAGTTCCCGACCTGGACCTTCCCCCTCCTCTCTCCAGCTTTGGAAGTAGGATGCTTTAGACACTTCTGGTCTGTTCCTAGAACAGAGGTGCTTTGGGGTTGTGGGATTTTTGTGGGAAGGCAAGAGGAGGTGAGCCCCCTCGGGGAAGAATGGAAAGAAAACTCGAGTCTAGGGGCCAGGGTACTTCCTATCGCTTAGCTGTGGCTTGGGCCTGGATGTTCCGTTCTGCCCATGATGGAACGACTGCCCCCCAGTGGTGTGGAGTCAAACTGCAAGGTCAGGACTCCTCCAATAACCCAGCCTTTTCCTGTCACCCCAGGTCTTCAAGTGGACAGGAAGGAATTCCTTCTTTGTGAAAGGGGACTTGGATTCACTGATGATGGGCAGCGGCAGGTGCGTGTCTCAGTCTTCCCCGGCTCTGAGTCTCGGGGTAGTCTGTGTTCTGGTCCCTCTCCCATCTGGAACGCTGGGTGAGGCTGCCCCAGATAAAGTGAGGCTGGCAGTTCCCTTCCAGGCCTCTCCCTTCAACACTCCCCAGGTGCTTCTCAGTCTTCCAGGCACCCCCCTCAAGCCTACTCTAAGTAAACACTAGAGGAAAGGATGGCCTGTGTATATAGTCGGTGACAGCCTAGTCTGAATGCTTGTGATTTGGGAAACAGCATTCCGCAGGGTTGGATGAGGCTAGAGTCAAGGGGTAGGTGAGCCTTACATTTACCTGCCAGCCCCATAATCTCAGGGAACATAACTGGGGGAAGAAGGGCATCTGCCCAGGAACCCAGCGTGCGTGCGTGGGTGTGGGCGTGCATGCTGAGGGGTGTGAGTGGGTTAGCAAGAAAGGGTTAATCTAACCCCTGGTGAGATCTCCAAGTTCAGGCAGAATAAAATCTAATCCTGAGGGCAAAAATGAAAGCATTGTTGGGTTAGGACCAGGAAATTCTTTGCTCTCCCAGCTGCCTAAAGGGCCCCTACTGAGCCAGTTTGACAGAACACACCAGCCATTGTGGATTTGCAGTAACCACTTCCCAGCCCCAGCCTGCTTTGCTGTCAGATGAGGGCATTAGAGTGAATGCTTTCTGAGGTGTTTTGGGGGTTGAATCCATGCCTTATGATTCACTCCTTTGGTTAAGCATTACCATCTTTCTTTTTTTTTTTTTTTAATATTTATTTTTGAGAGAGAGAGGAGAGAGAACATGAGCAGGGGAGGGGCAGAGAGAGGGAGACACAGAATCTGAAGCAGCCTCTAGGCTCTGAGCTGTCAGCACAGAGCCCAATGTGGGGCTCACAACTGTGAGGTCATGACCTGAGCCAAAGTCGGACGCTTAGCCGACTAAGCCACCTAGGTGTCCAAGCATTACCGTCTTTAAAATGTTCCACACATTCTAAAATTGGACAGTGGTGATGGTTATACGACTGTATATATTTATTAAAATAATTTAACTGTAAAAAAATGCTCTAAACCCTATGAGGAACAACATGTGGACTTCCCGACAATTCTGGATAAATCAGCTTAAGGGAAGA
Organism: Proteles cristata cristata; assembly: GCA_017311185.1. Lineage (NCBI taxonomy): Eukaryota > Metazoa > Chordata > Mammalia > Carnivora > Hyaenidae > Proteles > Proteles cristata. The sequence continues at coordinate 42,596 of JAESUZ010002590.1, forward strand.
TGAAACAGGCAAAATGGAGCTGTGGTCATGGTGTGGCCACAGACCGATGGTGTGGATCTGGAAGGTCAGCCTCCAGGAGTGAGCCATGCCGATATTTTCCTCTTCTTTTTAGTGGTCAGTTCGGACTGTGGTTGGATGGAGACTTGTATCATGGTGGAAGCCACCCCTGCGCAACCTTCAACAATGAGGTTCTGGCCCGACGAGAGCAGTTCTGCATCAAGGAGCTGGAGGCCTGGGTCCTGAGCGGATGCCCCCATGGTGGGAAGCTTCCAGAAGCAACAAATGCTCAGACCTGCTCATGAATGCCATCTAGACCCTCCTTATAGAGGGCTGCCCATTTTCCCTGAAGCCTGGATGACTATGGTTTGTAAGCAATCCTCCCTGTGGCCTGGGGACCCAAGACAGTCATGGCAACAAGCAGTGTTCTCCTGGGGATGTGACTCAGAAGGAGTGAAAGGCACTCACACCTCATCTGAGCAGCACAAAGTCCCTCATGAAATTTCTTTTTATGTATTTATTGTTTTAACTAGGTTCCATGCCCACCATGAGGTTAAAATTCAAGACCCCAAGGGGCGCCTGGGTGGCTCAGTCAGTTAAGCGTCCAACTTCAGCTAAGGTCATGATCTCACGGTTCATGGATTCGAGCCCCACATCGGACTCCGTGCTGACAGATCAGAGCCTGAAGCCTGTTTCAGATTCTGTATCTCCCTCTCTCTCTGCCCCTCCCCCGCTCACTCTGTGTCTCTGTCTCTCAAAATAAAATAAAGACATTAAAAAAAAAAAAAAGATGGAGATCCCCCCCCAAAAAAATTCAAGACCCCAAGATCAAGAGTTGCATGTTCCACCGACTGAGCCAGTCAGGCACCCCCTGAAATTTCTTTAGAGATTATACAATGAATACATGTTTATTGTAGAAAAACCAGAAGACATTTAAAAAGTTAAAACTGCCTGGGGCGCATGAGTGGCTCAATCGGTTAAGTGTCTGACTTCAGCTCAGGTCATAATCTCATGGCTCGAGAGTTCTGGCCCCATGTTGGGCTCTGTGCTGACAGCTCAGAGCCTGAAGCCTGCTCTGATTCTGTGTTTTCCTCTCTCTGCCCCTCCCCCCCTCAAAAATAAATAAACATTAATATTTTAAAAATTAAAACTGCCTAAAATTCAACCACCCCCCAAAACACGAACATTATAGACAATGGATATATACGTCTTAGAAAATGGGATTCTATTCTGTATGCTTTAGATATTATTTTAACTTATGTTGTCAAAGCACAGACACCTGGGCCCAACTGGTGAAACTAATAGACTCCAGTATCACGTTCCTTTTTCTAGAACATTGAGGGCTTTCTGCCTGCCACCAGTGTGCTAGGTGCTTGCAAATCTAATTTCATGAGGAAGATATGAAAGCAGCAAATGAATAATATGTCTATTTGGATAAAGAAGTCGAATCTCTGTAGATGGGAACCTAGTGCAGGTGAAAGAGGAGGAAGGATGTGTTTCCCGTCACAAGAGCTCATCAAATGAAGAAACCTCCAGGGGCGCCTGGGTGGCTCAGTCAGTTCAGTGTCCAACTTCAGCTCAGGTCATGATCTCACAGTTTGTGGGCTTGAGCCCCGCGTCAGGCTCCGTGCTGACAGCTCAGAGCCTGGAACCTGCTTCAGATTCTGTGTCTTCCTCTCTCTCTCTCTGCCCCTCCCCCGCTCACACTCTGTCTCTCTGAAAAATAAAGAAAGATAAAAAAAAGAAGAAACATCTATATTCCTTCCTCCTGCCAGAAAACCAAATGATAGAAGGCCTGTTAAGTATCATCCCCTCTCTTGCAAACCCAGCATAGTGCTGACATAGTAGAAACATTTGGGTAGATTCCTAGACATATTTCCTTTGTACAAAAGGGTCCAAATTGGGCACACAAGTGTGAGAGAATGTCATTAAGGAAAACACCTTTCATTTCCAGATGGAGATACATTCATGAAGCTTTATTGCAGCTGTTTCCCTTATCCAAATGAAGTAACCAGTCACTTAAACTTGCAGTTCTTACATTCTCAAGGTGACAAAAGTTCAGTAACTCTAGAGGTTAAGTTGTTAAAATCTGTTTTTAAACAAATAGTGAAGGCATTTCTTAAGAAAAAAAAAATTTTTTTTACAAATAGTTTATTGTCAAATTAGTTTCCACATAATGTTTCTTAAGAAAAATTTAACCTTGTAAATGACACATGGTTCTGATAATTAAAACAGTTGCAAAGAGCATAAAGTGCAGCTGAGTATATGTAAAGGATGCAAACAAAATGGATTCAAGTTATTTCTCAGCAAAATGATACAATATTGAAACTAAAACATTCTGGAGTAAACCACAATGATTTAAAGGTAAGCGTTCCAGAAATAAAGCAATCTTAGCAGAAAAACATTACATTCTTGAACTTGGATCTGGATACACTAAGTCTGAGCCCTATAGTTCTCCCCTACTCAATGTTTTAGAGGTACCTTGGCCAAAACAGATGTGACCCAGTACAAGGGCTGATTTCACTTGTGCTTCTAGGAACCCACATGTCCACATAACTCACCTACACAGCACTATGGTGGAGGGGGGAATGGTTTTAATTTTTCTCCTATGAATGAGGGTCAACTCTTGATCATCTGCTGGGGAGGCGCGGGGGGCGGGGGAAGAAGGTGGTGGTGGTAATACAGAATGGCAGGCATTCCTAATACTTTTCACCCTAGGGTCAACAGAACAGAAGCTGGTTATATAGCAGAAGGTACCAGCTCTCAAAGACTGCGGATCAGGCACTGGCCTATGGTTTGAGTTCTTCCTTTCCTGTCACTTGTTCTTGCCCAGAGCCAGGGCTGGCTCCCCAATCCCAGCCCAGGCTTTTGTAAGGGAGTGTCATAGCACAAGATGTTAAGGACTTACGACTCCCATTCCCCAGTGCCCTGCATCTACAGGACCCTCTGGCTACCACCAGCTATGGCTCCAACTCCAGATTTTATTCCTGGTGAATTTCTGCAGAACTGGCAATAGTGTGTATATGGAGGTGGGGGCGAGTGCCCTCGGCACAGAATTGGTCAACCACAGTGGTGCCTACACCACCACAGGAGGTAAAGAACAAGCGTGGGGTGTCCTGGGCTACAAAGGGGAACCTGGAATTCTAGGGATAATAACTCATCTCATCCCAAGCAGCTCAGCCTTTGCTCTGAAACTCATAAAATGCACCCTGAAGCAAAAACAAAGTCCCAGCTCGGAGTAGCCCTAAGAAAGGCTTCTGTGACAACCTTTGATCCACCTACGAGGGAAATTCAGAGAGAAGTCCGGAGGGGAACCTTGTTCAGGCTGAGCAGTGACTGTGAAAAAACCCTTGGGACATGGGTAGTGAGTAATCAAGATGAAGAAACTACCCAGGTCTGGGGCTGCAACTGACCCAGAGAACAGCCTGGTTTGGGGAATCCCTCTGCCACTGGGGGTAGAGGTCTCCTGAGAGGCAATCTTATGTCCCACTTCAGAGGGGGCCACAGTCCTCAGATATTTTAAAATAATCAGAACTCTCACCCAAGAGGTGGAGATCACTTGTCGCCCTCATCTCCTGCTGTTTAGTCCAACCTGGTTAAAAGGGTGAGGGAAGGTCTTTCACTAATATTTAGATCACTTAAGAATTTTCCTCAAATTTGAGGTGATGGGTACCTCCTCAAGAAGCTAGGATTTTATGTTTTGTTCTTAACTATGTCTGTTTATGACAATCCCAACTTCAAACTTCAATGTGCACCTTATCTCATTTCCAAACTTTTGTTAAAAAAAAACAAAACAATCATTATGTCAGAGTTCAGAGTACATAAAAAAAAAAACAATTATTCTACGAAAATAGACTATAAAGGAGAAAGGCTTTAGCTAATGTTAAAATAGGCTCTACATAGCATGTAGAGCAAGAGTTGCCTCATTTTTGTTTCTTCAGATAAAAACTACTTAGCTTCAGCATGGGTATACATTCAAAATGTAAAAAACACTAGTCATCACAAATCTGTAGAGTTCATGACTGAATTCCCTAAATTAGTTAATACTGTTGGGAGATGGGGAGGAGGACTTTACGTAAACAACCGGTTGCAAACATTCACACAGAGTCATCTGTAAAAAGCCGGGCTTTCAATTTGGATACTTTTTGGAGGTGAGCTGGGCTCTGGGCTGAATCCGTATTCTTCCACTCCAGTTTTCGAGGTGTTATAAGTGGGGCCACAACATCACCATCCTGTCAAGGAAAGAAAAACCAGGAACAAATAAAATCCAATTTTCATAATTTCGAGGAAACCCTCAGGTGCACATATCCTTGCCTTGCAGATAGATTGTTTCTAGACGCATACACTCTTGGGAAACCCCAAATTACATATGTGCCCCGTGCTTGGGTCCAATTACAAATACCACAGTCCCAAGCAGGTAAGAGCCTCTGGTGGGGTGCCTGGGTGGCTCAATCCCTTAAGTGTCCGACTTCGGCTCAGGGCATGATCTTAAGGTTCATGGGATTGAGCCCCATGTTGGGCTCTGTGCTGACAGCTCAGAGCCTGGAGCCTGTCTTCAGATTCTGTGTCTCCCTCTCTCTCTGATCCTCCCCTGTTAACACTATCTCTATCTCTCTCTCAAAAATAAATAAAACATTTAAAAAAATTTTTTTTAAAAAGAGCCTTTGTAGCAAAAGCTACCAGGCTTATTCTTTTCAAAGATGACCAGAAGCAACACACTGCCCAGTTCTATAACCTTCTCTCTTCATACACTTTCACAAAACATAAACTCTGCTTTTCCAGGAAAGAGGGACTTCACTGGGTCCCTGCTCCCCTCTTGCCTCATCCCCTCTGCAGTAGATGGTCCTGGTCTACAAGAGGGCAGAAAGGGGAAGGAGAGGGGCGCTGAAGGGTATTCAGCTCAGCTCAGCTCAGTCTGTGAGTTGAGCCCTGTGTCGGGCTCTGTGCTGACAGCTCAGAGCCTGGAGCCTGCTTCGGATTCTGTGTCTCCCTCCCTCTCTGCCCCTCCCCCACTCATGCTCTGTCTCTCTTGAAAATGAATAACTGAAAATGAATAAATGTTAAACAAAACCCTAGGTTTTAAACCCTAAAAAGGGGGGGGTAGGGGCAATTTATATGTGCAGAACTTGAACTTTTTCCTGCAAAGGTACAACTTTGGCCCATCAGCATAGATTCTAGCCAAAATGAGGAATGACCTCAAAGTGAAATGATACTATGACTTGAAAGAAATGAGTGTAAGAAGGCCCTCCTCTAAGACCGGACTATCCTAAACTGTTCGTGACCTTGTGCATAGATTCTCTTAGGTTGTATGAGAGTACAGGGTCTCTGAGAGCCTTTACTGCACTAGGAGTATAATGTCTGTGTAGAATATTGTACTCTTCATTTGCACATGTGCCCTCAGGTCCACGTTTCACCTTTCCGCTGCTCTAATCTGTTTAACAGGAGGTGCTTTTGTTGTTTTAAATGTTTATTTATTTTTGAGAGAGAGAGAGAGACAGAGCATGAGTGGGGGAGTGCCAGAGAGAGAACGAGCTGTCAGCACAGAGCCTGATGCGGGGCTTGACTCACAAACCACAAGCTCATGACAAGAGCTGAAGTCGGAGGCTTAGCAGACTGAGCCACCCCAACAGGAACTGCTCTTATAAACTATGGTTCCCAGGTCCCCTGCCTACTGGCTTTCAGCTTGGTTTGGCCCAAGGGGGGGCAGAAGTGGAAGACTGGAAGGGAAGAGGACAGAGAAGCCAGGGTATCACTGCCCTGAACCCTTCTGGCACTGGCAGCAGTGGCCATGACTCTTCTGTGGCTCTAGCTTCTGGACTCCCACCTCCACGCCTAAGGTGGTAGCAGCTTCCTGCTGTTGGCTCACTATCCTCTGCTCATTTGGCTCTGCCAAAACTTTTGTATCTTGTCCCGCTATTAAATTTCTCCTGTCAAACTACTCTGGATCTGACTTAATAGAGCTACTAAAAGCAGCCATTCAATTGCCATGACACTCCTATCTGGAAGATCACATAGCTCAGAGTCAACATTATTTGCCTTCAAATTCATCTCTTTTTCTACCAAGCATCCTTATTTCTACTCATTCTAATTTCAACTCTAGTGAATTTTATTAATACAAACTTGAGTGTCACTCTTGTGCTTAAGACACTCTAATGGCCTCCATTGTTCTTGGCCTACAAGGGGTCCCCTGGATCCCTCCCCTGACTGCACTATGTTGTTGCTCATCCTCTGGCCTCCCCGCTACACCCTCTTTACCCAGCTGACTCCTTCTCATCCATCCTTTTCAGGTCTCAACTTCTAAATCCTTCTTAAAATAATCTTTTCCTAACCAACTGTGTCTTAAATCCTTCTTTTGGCTCCTTTAAGACTCTGTACACACTGTGCCCCACCCCAAAGTACTTACCACATCGCTGTAATTGTTATTTACCTGTGCCGTCTGTTAACAGCGTGTGATCTGTGGGAACTATGTCTTCAGAACTGTTCCATCTCTGCTACCTAACATAGGACCTAGCAAAAATCCTCATTCAATGAGTGAATGTATATAGTTTTAAAGTAGTTATCGCCACATGGCTGAACTTCATTAGCCTTTTGTCTCTTTAATTCTAGTCTCTCCTAATTCCAATCTGTCTGCTGCTAGAGTTTTCTTCCTTTTTAAAAAATTTTTAATGTTTTATTTATTCTTGAAAGAGAGAAAGAGAGAGAGAACATGTGGGAGAGGGGCAAGGAGGGACAGAGACACAGAATCCAAAGCAGGCTCCAGGCACTAAGCTGTCAGCACAGAGCCTGACATGGGGCTCGAAATCACAAATCATGAGATCATGACCTGAGTTGAAGTCGGATGCTTAGCCAACTGAGCCACCCAGGCACCCCTAGAGTTTTCTTCCTTAATGTTTATTTATTTATTTTTGAGAAAGAGAGAGAGGGATAGAGATCGAGCTGGGGAGAGGCAGAGAGATGGAGAGAGAGAATCCCAAGCAGTCTCTATGGGGTCAGCACAGAGCCCAACACAGGGCTCAAACTCACAAAATGTGAGACCATGACCTGAGCCGAAACCAAGAGTTGGACGCTTAACTGACTGAGCCACTCAGGCAAACCTAAAGATATTTAAAATTAATTATTTAAAATGTTTATTTATTTGAGAGAGAGAGAGAGAGAGAGTGTGTGCGAGAGGGTGGGCAAAGAGAGAGGGAGACAGAGAATCCCAAGCAGGCTCTGTGCTATATCAGTGCAGACCCTGACGTTGGACTCAAACCCATGAACCTGAGATCATGACCTGAGCCAAAATCAAGAGTTGGATGCTCAACTGACTGAGCCAGCCAGCTGCCCCTAAAAATTTTATTTTTAATAAATTTTTATTTCTACACCCAATGTGGGGCTTGAACCCATGATCAAATGACCAACTGACCAGCTTGAATTCACGCTCTACCAACTGAGCCACCTAGGCACCCCTAAATGACTACCATTTAAATGAGAACTTTTCAGAGGAAAGGAAAGATTTCTTTTGGTTATTCATTAAAAATAGAAACTTGTGCAAAGCATGTGGACAACAGACCACCCACCTGTGGCTTGGTGAAGTCATTAATTAGGCACCAATGAACAAAGTATTGCTTTGCAGCAAACAAGCTCTTTGAATCAGTCTTCTTGCAGTATACGCGGATTAGCTGCTCGGCAAACCTCTCTGGCAAAAGCTCTGAAACCTTTTCGAAGAAGAAAAGATTTCACTGTCATCTTGAATTGACACATTGAAAAGAGGTCAGCTGTTCCTAAGCTCCATTCTTTTTTTCTTCTTTTAAAGATGTTAAGTCAACTTTGCACCCAAAATGGGGCTTCAAGTCATGACCCCAAGATCAAGAGTCACACACTCTGATGATGGAGCAAACCAGGTACCTCAACCTAAGCTCTATTTTTCATGTTATATTAAAAACACCACATTGTTTTGCTGTTTTATCCTAATTGTCATCCAAAGAAAAGAATTCAAGGTAGTTGTTATATTGCAAAATGACCCACAATTTTATATTAGTAAGACTACAAAAAGTTTGTATTATGTAATTATGCATAGACCAGACTCTCATTAGGAGATATGCAAATAAGCACATCCAGCTTACATGACGTCAACCGTAATACAGCCCTTCTCTCCCATCACATTTATAACTGAGCCACTAAACAGGAAAAATTGGCTGTTAAGATGATTTACACAAAAATCAGATACACTTTAATTGTAAAAATAATACTTTTTTTTTTTAGCTATACACGTTGACTTTAGGACCTAACTTGCATGTAAGGCACAGATTTATCATACAATTGACAAATGCCACTACAGTAGTTACTGTGCCCAAGTACTTACCTGATCTTTAGTAATCATGACTGCTTTGCTGAGGTCACTCTTACAATAGAAGCGAACATGATCAATAGGATTCTGGTCTTCCATTCCATAATCCATGTTGATAACCTTAATAAAAGGAATAAATTAGTGACCACTCCCATAACAGAATTGAATTTAGGGTTGTAGGAGCATCACAAACAGTGGAACAGAGCTCTCTGGAGCTTCAGAAGTAAGAGCACTGATAAAGTAGCTCAGGGTAGAATAAAAAGAGCCCTGGTACATGGTAGAATAAAAAGAGCCCTGGTACATGTGCCATCGGGATGTGGTCTTGAAACCTGGGTGGGGTGGGGGAGATATCTGTTCTTTCAACATGAGTAGAGTATAAAGTCTATACCTACTATGTGAAGGCCACTGTGGTACTACAGATTTAAGGAAACTTGATACAATCCCAACGTCCATAGCACCATGAGGTCTAGACTGAGGCTGAACAAGTGATTATAAAAGTAATTATTGGGGCGCCCGGGTGGCTCCGTTGGTTAAGCATCCAACTTAGGCCCATGTCATGATCTCACAGTTCGTGGGTTTGAGCCTGGAGTCAGGCTCTGCGCTGACAGCTGAGAGCCTGAAGCCTGCTTCAGATTCTGTGTCTCCCCCTCTTTCTTCCCCTCAGCCTCTCGAGCTCTGTGTGTCTCTCTCTCTCTCAAAAATAAATAAACATTCAAAAAAATTTTTAAAGTAATTATCAAACTATATTTGCTACAAGAGCTACCAAGGAAAAGCAAAGGGTGCTGTGAAACTTTGTAACAAGAGAGCCTTGTAGTCTGGGGCTCTGGGGGAATGACTAGGAGTGGTTCCTGGGAAAGTCAGCAGGAATGGACCAGGTCTAGGTAGGAAAACAAAAACAAAAACAGAATTTCAGGCAGAAGAAAAAGCTCTGAGGCAGACAGGACTGAAATGGCCAACTGGGTCAAGTAGCACTGAAGTCACTGGTGATCCTGGAAGAGTAGTTCTAGTGTGGCGATGGTGACACAAACTGTTTAGGAGTAAATGAGAAATAAAAAAGAGAAGACGGGGCAGGCACCTGGGTGGCTCAGTAGGTTAAATGGGTGACTTCGACTCAGGTCATGACCTCACGGTTCATGAGTTTGAGCCCCGAGTCAGGCTCTGTCCTGACAGCTCGGAGCCTGAAGCCTGCTTCAGATTCTGTCTTCCCCCTCCCTTTCTGCCCCTCCCCCACTCCTCTCTTTCTCTTTCAAAAATAATAAATAAATGTTAAAAAGTTAAAAAAAAAAGAGAAGACAACTCTTAGAAGCTTGACTGTTAAAAAGATGCAAGAGAGAAGAATATGGTACCCAGTAAAGATAAAAGGGGGGTACTTTTCAATGAGTTTGACCCTAAAGGAGAGGGGTGAAGGTATGATGTTTGTTTTCTTTCTTTTTTTTTTTAAGTTTATTTATTATTTGAGAGAGCATGTAGGTGCATACAAGTGGGGGAGGGGCACAGAGAGAGAGAGACAGAGAGACAGAGAATTCCAAGCAGGCTCAGTGCAGAGCCCAGTGTGAGGCTTGATCCCACAAACCACAAGATCATGACCTGGGCTAAAATCAAGAATTGGATGCTCAACTGACTGAGGCACCCCTGTTTGTTGTCTTCTTGAGATAAAAGTCTGTTTAACTGCTGATGGGAAAGTCAGAGAGAGAGAGGAGAGAATGGATATCATAAGGCTCCACAGAAGTGCTAAGACGAATGGCTCTATGGCTGTATTGCCCAATATGGTAGGCACTAGTCATAGGTGGCTTTTTAATTTTAAAGTCATCAACATTAAATATAATAAAAAATGTAGTTACTTAGTTGAGGCAGCCATGTTTCAAGTGCTGAACCTGTGGCTGGTGGCTGCCAAAATGGACAGCACGGTTATAGAACATTTCCAGCGACAGAAAGTTCCATCAGACAGCCCTGTCTGGAACACAAGTAGAAAGCTTCCCCTTAGCTTTTGATAAGATGAGAGACATTGCCCCACTGTACCAGAGGGAAGGCCGAACACTGCTGCAGAGGCTTATTTGGTGGTGTAGGTTGAGAGAGTTTCTGTCTAATGGCCTGTATTTTATCTCTGAAATAAGGGCCAAAGTGAGAGTAGTCACAGAAACTGAATACAGTTGTGGGCAGAAAACAGGGCTGGAGGTCTGGAATGGAGATGGTTTGAAATAGTCATTATGAAGACAGGGAGGATTGCACTCACCCTGTCAGACAGTCCAGAAGGCCCAGACAAGGTTGGTGACTATGAATTGCCATTCAGCGTTTTGCTGGGTAGATGAAAAGAAAGTCAAGGAAGTTGAGGGTAACTACAGAAAATAGCTGAATCCATCTAAGATTGGGAGAGAAGTAAGATAGCAGGTCATTGACAAACTAGAAGAAAGCAAGGAGACAAGGAATTGGAGGTCTTGATGAGCAAGGAACAAGCAGATAAGGAAGAAGGGGGGTTGAGGATGGAGACAGGATGCTTCCATTAGCAATTTTTAGAGGTGAGGTTCAGAGTGTAGTCTGCTGAGTGCTGGCCGAGATGGAGTGGATAAGGTCACTGAGGATAAGGATGAAGAGATTAATCGAAATCGGCTGGCCATGGGGACTGTGAAGTCTCCACGGATCACTAGGAAGAAAGGCTTTAAACTATGCCAATATCTTCAACTGAGAAGACAGCAGGTTGAGAGCTGCCAGTCTCAGAGGAACAGGGATCTTGCACAGGGTTGTGAAGTGGTTCTAGAGAACAATAGGACTGATGAATGGGAAGGTCTCCTGACCCTGAGGAACGCACTTCTCCTGAAAGGGCTGCAGGGGCATCAGGGTCTCAGGGAACAGCCAGGATGCAACACGGCCAGGGAGAGCCAACAAAGAGGCTGAGGATACAGGGAAGTTTGTTAATTATGGAGTGGAAGGGCTCCGTGGTCAGGACTGGGAGAAGAGGAGGGTCTGGAAATAAGAGGGAAAATATAGAGTAATGTGATGATGATGATTATACAGAGGAGCCTATCCTGTGAGTGGTTACCAAAGAAAACAAACAAACAAACAAATTAAAAAAACGGTACATGAAGTTGGATAGCTATACTGCCAGTACTCTGGGAGAGAAAGGTAGACATCTGAGATTCAGCTATGGTCCAGAAATGAGACCAGGGGTCTGCAGTAGTGGCTGCGCCCCCACCCACTGAGTGCGCTCTACCAGCTTTGAGAGCTGCAGTGTTCTACCTCCCTTCACCTGGGAGGGAGCAGTTGCTCAGCTCTCCCAACGGTCTCAAGGCTGGTGCTATTGTAGGCTTCTCTTCTGGGTGTTGTTTCATTTGGGAAGGGATTCAATGTAGCCTTGACATTTTTACATCATGGTAAGGCATAAATACTAATCAAATTTTCAGCAACTGTCAGAAATGCCACTAGCTCTTTAATATTTTTTCCCTGGCTTTAGACTAAAAAGGAATAAAGGAATAAAAGGCAATCCCTATTTTCTCCAAAATGTACCACTAGAAATTCCACCTTAAAGCAGACTGACAAAACAGATATTCTTCCAGAAGAGCAATACTATAGTAGTTGGAGTTCCTATTTTTTAAAAAAATTTTTAATGTTTATTTAAAAACAGAGACAAGAGCGTGAGCAGGGGAGTGGCAGAGAGAGAGGGCAACACAGAATTCAAAGCAGGCTCCAAGCTCCAAGCTGTCAGCACAGAGTTTGACTTAGGGCTCCAACCCATGACCTGCAAGATCATGACCTGAGACGAAGTCGGGATGCTTAACCGACTGAGCCATCCAAGCGCTCCTTTCCAAACTTTCTTTAATGAACATGTGCTGCTTTTATAATGGACATAGGGAAGCTTTATTAAAAAAAAAAAAAAGTCTTTACTTAGTACATTACTGGGCTAACTACTTACATCCACTATGAAATCTTCAGCCTTCAGTTCAGTTTCTATAAAGATGTCCTCAGGTTTAGCATCGGCAAGATCTTTTGAAAGGCTTTTATAGTTTTCCTAGAATAGACAAGACTCTTCACATTAGAACCCCAGGTTTTCATCATTAGTGTTTGAGCCACAAAAGGTTCCCTCTCTAAAAATGGCACTTTACTAGGAAGAGTGGGTAGAGATACTCCCAACAAACACAGAGCTTCTGGCTTATGCCATCCTTCAAACACATCACAATAGAGTGAGTCTCATAACAATATTTTCACATTTAAAAAATGTGGCATTGACTTATTAGTAAAATAAAAGAAAAGTGTCATGAGGCAGGGTGTGGTAATCAGTGTGGCTCATGTTACTGGCTTTCTGGCAAACAGAGAAAACTTCCATGAGCAGGGGATGAAAAGAGATTCAGTTATCTGGCATGCACCATATGGGAGAAGCTGATATAATGTGAAAGAAGAAATTAGTAAATAGCAGGTCCTTAGCGTCTCAGTGAAGCTCATGCAGATACCTTATTTTGAGGCCTCATTCATTTTCCTGCCTTTAGATCTAGCCAAAATTTGGGGCTCCCTCTCTCATTTCTGGGACGAGAGAGTAAAGGTTTAGGCTAAGTCAGACTTCAGTTCAAATCCTGGCTCACTAACTGCTTATGTAGGCAAGTTGTTTAATCTCTCCCAAGCCTCAGTTCCTTCATCTACAGGACCAAAGAACACGTTACTGATGAGAAGATTAAGTAAAAATGAACGTAGAGGGCTTAGAATAGAGTCGTGATATCATGATAGGTTAATGGCTTCCTCTTGGAGCGTTCCCTCTTGGAAGAGAGAGACCTTTCACTATTGATAACTCACCTTTTTAATCTTTGTTGTTCCCTTTGGTTTAGTCTCACCCACAAACTTGTACAGATTACGGTATTCAATTTTTTTTAAAATTTCTCGCGCTGCCTCCAGTTTGGGATCAGAAGAATACAAAATCTCCAGGAAAATGTTATCTGCCAATTTGATAACATTTCAGTTATATTAAGATGAAAAAAAGATTTAAAGACTCATATACTGCTGTACTTCTGAAACTATTTCAAGTGGACACTTACAAATGTAAGCACAGTATAACATTCAATGTCTTAGATTTGCTTCAAGATAATCTAGTGAATGGGAGAGGGTAGATAGAGATGGCTTAAGGCTGGGTGATGAGTAAATAGGGGTGTATTAATTTGTTGTTATGCTTTGTTTTCTTAAAGAGAATGATACTTAAGTAATTATACAATTATGTCTGAAATCTACTTCAAAACAGATTAGTATTTTACAGGAGTGGGTGGATGGAGTAGATGAAGCAAAATTGCTGTGTTGATAATTGTTGCAGACAAGTGCTGAGTACATGGAATTTTGTAAATTTCATAATAAAAAGTTTTTTAAAGTTCCAGAGGCACCTGGGTGGCTCAGTCGGTTAAGTGTCCGACTTCGGCTCAGGTCATGATCTCATGGTTCATGGGTTCAAACCCTGCATCGGGCTCTGTGCTGAGGAATAGCTTGGAGCATGGAGCCTGTTTCAGATTCTGTATCTCCCTCTCTCTCTGACCCTCCCCTGCTCACACTGTCTCTATCTCTATGTCAAAAATAAATTAAACATTTTTTAAAAAAGTTCCATTCCATGATGAAAGTAGTTCTTTTTTTTTTTTTTTTAAAGATTTTATTTTATTTAAAAAAAAAAAAAAGGGGGGGCGCCTGGGTGGCTTAGTCGGTTAAGTGTCCGGCTTTCGCTTAGGTCATGATCTCGCGGTTTGTGGGTTTGAGCCCCGCGTCGGGCTCTGTGCTGACAGCCAGCTCAGAGCCTGGAGCCTGTTTCAGAGTCTGTGTCTCCCTCTCTCTCTGACCCTCCCCTGTTCACGCTGTCTCTCTCTATCCTAGAAATTAAAAAAAAAAAAAAAAAAAAGATTTTATTTTATTTTTTAAGATTTAAAAAAAAAGTTTGTTTATTTTGAGGGGCGCCTGGGTGGCTCAGTCAATCAAGCCTTCGATTTTGGCTCAGGTCATGCTCTCACAGCTCATGAGTCCAAGCCTCTTGTCAGACCCTGTGCTGACAGCTCAGAGCCTAGAGCTACTTCAGAGTCTGTGTCTCCCTCTTTCTCTGTCCCTCCCCCACTCACATTCTGTCTCTCTCTCTCTCAAAAATAAACATTCAAGTTTATTTTGAGAGAGAAAGCAAGAGAGCCCATGAGTGGGGGAGGGGCAGAGAGCGAGAATCCCAAGCAGGCTCCACACTGTCACTGCAGAGCCCAACTTGGGGCTTGAACCCATGAACTGTGAGATCATGACCTGAGCCAAAATCAAAAGTCAGACACTCAGCTGACTGAGCCACCCAGGCGACCCTAAGATTTTATTTTTAAGTAATCTCTACACCTAACATGGGGCTTGAACTTAGACTATGAGATGAAGAGTTAGATGCTCTACTAACCGAGATGGTCAAGCGCCCTAGAAGGCAATTCTTTTTTCCTTTTCCTCCAGCTTTTTATTTTGAAAATTTTCAAAATAAAATACCCTTCACCTAAATCCATCAACTGTTAACATTTTCCCACATATGCATACTTTGTATATGTGCACACACAAATTTTTTTCTTGGTTCATTGTCAGTTTGGTTTTCATATGACACCCAGTGCTCATCCCAAAAAGTGCCCTTCTCCATGCTCATCAACATTTTCCCTTCTCCTTCCACCCCCATCAACCCTCAATTTGTTCTCAGTATTTAAGAGTCTCTTTTGGTTTGTCTTCTTCCCTCTCCTTAACTATTTTTTCCCCTTACCCTCCCCCATGGTCCTCTGCTAAGTTTCTCCTGTTCCACGTATGAGTGAAAGCATATGGTATCTGTCCTTCTCTGCCTGGCTTATTTCACTTAGCAGAACACCCTCGAGTTCCATCCACATTGCTACAAATGGCCAGATTTCATTCTTTCTCATTGCCATGTAGTATTGCATTGTATAGATAAACCACATCTTCTTGATCCATTTGTCAGTTGATGGACACTTAGGCTCTTTCCCTGATTTGGCTTATTGTTGAAAGTGCTGTGATGAACACTGGGGTACATGTGCACCTATGCATCAGCACTCCTGTATCCCTTGGGTAAATTCCTAGCAGTGCTACTGCTGGGTCATAGGGGAGTTCTATTTTTAATTTTTTGAGGAACTTCCACACTGTTATCGAAAGCAGCTGTATCAGTTTACATCCTCACCAACAGTGTAGGAGGGTACCCATTTCTCCACAGCCTCGCCAGCATCTGTAGTCTCCTGATTTGTTCATTTTAGCCCCTCTGACTGGTGTGTGCACACACAAATTTTTGATGAAATATTTGAAAATTACAGACATCAAGACGCTTCACTCCTAAGTACTTCGTCATGTATCTTCTATGAACAAGAACATTCTCCTACATAACCACTATGGGGCCAAAAAATTAAACACAGATATAAAAATATCTAAAACAACAGCCTATATTTGAATTTGCTTAATTGTTAAAATAATGCAATTTGTGGATTTTTGTTGCTAGAGAAACCAAGCATTATATCTGACATTAGTTGTCACATTCTTTAGTCTCCTTTAATCCAGAACTAGAATAATCCCCTGATTTATTTCATGATACAGACATTTTAGAAAGTTCAGGCACTCATTTTGGACAATGTCCCTCATTTTGAACTCATCTGTTTCTTCACCATTAGATTCACGTTAAAGGTCGTTGTCAAGAACACTATATAATGGATGTGCCTGGTTCAATGCATTAGGAGCAATACAATGAGAAGTTACTATTATTGGTTATGTAAATTCCATCATTTGGTTAAAGCAATAATCCCAGCTTTCTCTATTATAAATGTATCTTTCCTTTTGTAATTAACAAATAATCTACAAGGTAACATTTTGAGACTGTGTGATTATCCCAATAAGTTTTCAACCAATGGTTTAACATTCATTGGTAATCCTTAACTGAATCAATTACTGTATTTTGCAAGATGAATTTTATTAAAAATGGCTTTCCTTGGCAAAATAAAATATTAGCACCCTTATGTCATTCACCTCACTTATGTGTCCACATTCCTCCCTAATCAATCTATGATTAACACATTCTGAATCCTCTCAGTGATGCTTTTTACAGGTCATCTTTCCATCTACAGTTTCCATTATTTCTTTACATATTATTATACCCACGGTTTGAAAATATAGCACTTTAACATAATAAGACCACACTTTTCTAATCCATGCTTTTATCGACCCTATTCCTAGGTGAATTAATGGAATGCTTCCTCCATAATAGAATCTCACTTCTTTTTATTTTTATTATTTAAGATTTTATTTAAGTAAGCTACACTCAACATGGGGCTCAAGCTCACAATCCTAAGATCAAGAGTTGTATGCTCTAGGAGCACCTAGGTGGCTCAGTTGGTTGAAGACCTGACTTTGGCTCAGGTCATGATATCACGGTCCATGAGTTTAAGCCCCACGTTGGGCTCTGTGCTAATGGCTCAGAGCCTGAAGCCTGCTGCAGATCCTTTGTCTTCCTCTCTCTCTGCTCTTCCCCTGCTCATGCTCTGTCTCTGTCTCAAAATATATAAACATTAAAAAAAAAAAGAGGGGCGCCTGGGTGGCTTAGCTGGTTAAGCGTCCGACTTTCGCTTAGGTCATGATCTCACGATTCGTGGGTTCGAGCCTCGCGTCGGGCTCTGTGCTGACTGCCAGCTCAGAGCCTGGAGCCTGTTTCAGAGTCTGTGACTCCCTCTCTCTCTGACCCTCCCCTACTCATGCTCTCTCTCTCCTAGAAATAAATAAAACATTTAAAAAAAAATTAAGAAAAAAAAAAAAAGAGTCACATGCTCTAACAACTGAGCCAGCCGAGCATCCCTCCCTTTTATTTTACTTCTAAAAGTAATCTCTATGCCCAACATGGGGCTTGTACTCATGACACCAAGATCAAGAGTTGGTTACTCGACTGACTGAGCCAGCCAGGTGCCCCAAAATCTCACCTCTTCTTTTCTTTTAATGTTTATTTATTTATTTTTGAGACAGAGAGTGCAAGCACAAGATGGGGAAGTGCAGAGAAAGGGAGACAGAGAATTCCAAGCAGGCTTTGTGCTGACGTAGTGTGGAGCCCGCGACGTAGGGCTCAAACCTACAAACCATGAGATCATGACCTAGCTGAAATCAAGATTCACATGCTCAACTGACTGAGCCACCCAGGCACCCCCCACCCCCTAGAGAATCTCACTTCTTGAAAGCCTCCCTAATCCCTGAGATTCATCTCAAAAGGCACCTCACTGTGAAATTTTCCTCAGTTCATCCAAACTAGGTAATTCCTCCTTCCTTTGAACTCTACAGAATTTTACTGATATCGTTCTTATGCCTATTATCTTACTCTATAAGGTACAGGCTTTGAGGTGGACTTACATTTTCATTTCTGTTGGGTAAGCAGGCAGAAGAATTACATATAGGATACATATATATTTATATGAAAATGCTAAACTTTTTCAAAATGGCTGTACCATTTGCATTCCCACCAGCCATGTGTGACAGCTGTTTGTTCCACATATTTGTATTAAGAAAAGAGTTATGTACAAAAGTAAAGAACGCTGCTTGTATGTTAAATTGAATAGCTATATATTACTCTAAAACAGTGTAAACAATATTCAACTTGGGAGTAATAAGTCTTGATTTGAGTTTTAGCTTTGTCATTTATTAGGATAAATTGCATTCCCTCATTTGGCCTCTGTTTCCTCATTTGGAGAATTTAAGTAGATGATCTCTAAGGTCCTTTTAAATTTAACATTCAAGGGGCGCCTGGGTGGCTCAGTCGGTTAAGCATCCAGCTTCAGCTCAGGTCATGATCTCATGGTTCGTGGGTTTGAGCCCACGTGGGAGTCTGTGCTGACAGCTAGCTCAGAGCCTGGAGCCTGTTTCAGATTCTGTATCTCCCTCTCTTTCTGACCCTCCCCTGCTCATGCTGTCTCTCTCTCTCTCTCAGAATTAAATAAAACATTAAAAAAAATTTATCATTCTAGGGGTGCCTGGGTGACTCAGTCGGTTTAAGTGTCTGACTTTGGCTCAGATCATGATCTCATGATTCATGGATTCAAGCCCTGAGTCAGGCTCGGTGCTGACAGCTCAGCCTGCTTCAGATTCTGTGTGTCCCTCTCTCTCTTTGCCCCTCCCCTAATTGCACTCTATCTCTCTCTTTCTCAAAAAAAAAAAAAACAAAAAACAAAAAACAAAAAACCGAAAAAATTAAAAAACAAGAAATGGAGACTTTTAGATAAAGTGAGTTGACTTTTGGAAAAGCAGCAAAAAGGTAAGGAAGGCTCACATGGTCCTATTCCTTCCAGGTTGTGTAGTTAAGGCCAATAAGGATTATACGACTGCTCAGAAGAGTTTGCAAGAAAGATAAAATTATCTGTCTTGGGGCACCTGGGTGGCTCAGTCAGTTAAGTGTCTGACTTCATCTCAGGTCATGATCTCATAGTTCGTGGGTTCGAGCCCCGTGTTGGACTCTGTGCTGACAGCTAGCTCAGAGCCTAGAGGCTGCTTTGGATTCTGTGTCTCCCTTTCTCTCTGGCCCTCCCCTGCTCTCTTGCTCTCTCTCTCTCTCTCTCAGAAATAAATAAAGCATTAAAAAAAAAAAAAAAGATTATTTGTCTCAAATGATGAAAGCTGGAAAGTCCATAGGCTTGTTCTACCATACTCTGGCAGATAAAGCATCAAAATGTGAACTAATATTTTGCCTAGGAATTTTGACATTAATACAATATCCAAGGGTGTAATCAGTGGACTCATCTCACTGAACCAGGTAAAAGCTAGTCTGGGTATTATAAAATCTTCATGGTGAGTGAGAGCTATGTATAGTCATGTGGTAACACCACATTAGGGGGTGCCTGGGTGGCTCAGTTGATTAAGTGTCCAGCTTTGGCTCAGGTCATGATCTCACAGTTCGTGAGTTCAAGCTCCACATCAGGCTTGTTGCTGTCAGCCTGGAGCCCACTTTGGATCCTCTGTCTTCCCCCCGCCCCTCAAAAATAAATAAATCTTTAAAAAAAAAAAAGACTAGGAGTGCCTAGGAGGCTCAGTCAGTTGAGTACCTGGCTTCAGCTCAGGTCATGATATTGCAGTTAATGGGTTCATGCCCTGCAGCAGGCTCTGCGCTGACAGCTCAGAGCCTGCTGCTTTGGATTCTGTCTCCCTCTTTATTTGCCTCTTTTCTGCTTGTACTCTGTCTCTCTCTCTCAAAAATAAATAAATATTTTTAAAAAAGATCACATTAAATTGTATACTTTACGGTTTGTCAGTTAACCCAAAAATGCATAAAATCCTGAATTCATTTCTTTTCACCAAAAGAAAGCTGCAATGTACATAATGTTACAGGATAACTTGTTAGTACTGGCTTCTGATGATGAAGACTGAAGATTTTTTTTTTTTGAAGATGACTTTTTTAAATGTTTATTTTTGAAAGAGAGAGACAGAGCGTGAGCAGGAGAGGGACAGAGAGAAAGAGTGACGCAGAATGTGAAGCAGGCTCCAGGCTCTGAGTCGTCAGCACAGAGTCCCATGTGGGGCTCAAACTCACAAACTGTGAGATCATGACCTGAGCCAAAGTTGGAAGCTTAACCACCTGAGCCATCCAGGCACCCAACTTAAGATGACTTTAAAAAAAAAAATTTTTTTTTAAGGTTTATTTTTGAGAATGAGAGAGACAGAGTGCGAGTGGGGAGGGGCAGAGAGAGAGAGAGAGAGAGAGAGAGAGAGAGAGAGACAGAATCCAAAGCAGGCTCAGGGCCTGATGAACCTACGAGCCATGAGATCGTGACCTGAGCCAATGTTGGATGCTCAACTGACTGAGCCACCCAGGCGCCCTGAAGATGACTTTTTATTTTTTTTTATTTTATTTATTTATTTATTTTTTAATTTTTTTTTTTTTTTTTTTTTTTTTCTAGGAGAGAGAGAGACAGCGTGAGCAGGGGAGGGTCAGAGAGAGAGGGAGTCACAGACTGAAACAGGCTCCAGGCTCTGAGCTGGCAGTCAGCACAGAGCCCGACGCGGGGCTCGGACCCACGAACCGCGAGATCATGACCTAAGCGAAAGTCGGACGCGTAACCGACTAAGCCACCCAGGCGCCCCTGAAGATGACTTTTTAAATACAGCATCATCTGCTTCGTTGTGAACAAAAGTTAAAGTATCCCCAGTTTGCTCAAACTTATATAACCTCTTCTTCCATTCCTATCAACACAATGGTAGACATCTACTATGATGTTTTCAAAACAAAACACAGAAACAATTTACATATATATCTTTTGTGAGTGAATGTGTCATCAATCCAATCTAGAGTAATTAACAAGTAGGAAAATCACTTGTTACATTATAAACCTTAAATATCGTTGTACACAATGTTCTGAGTGTACACAAAGATATTTAATATGAGGAATCACTATTTCACTTCTAAGTTTTGATTTACTTCTGATTGAAAAATGACTAAGAAGTTGTAAGTCTAATAGGGACTCTATTACCTACATGCATATTTTTAAAGAATAATATATACGGTTTTTGTTATTTAAATTTTTGTTTCTTTTGGTTATATTTATTGAAATGGATGTTAAGTCTGCTAAACTCAGTATGAAATATTTGGGCTTATGTATGTCCTTCCCAATCTCATTTCATTTTCCTTGTAATTCATTTTTATTGTTTTACAGAAATATCAATCTGTGAGTTGTTGAACATGGAGAATATTGGTTCTTCAAAGGCCGCCTGAGAGGCACTGGTGTGAGTCTCATTCTGGCAGTGTGCTGTGGACAGGACCTAGCGGGGATGGGACACCAGTCATACCACACACAGGAAGCTCCTGCAAAGTGATCTTAGCTGCCTCAGCCCACTCAGCTTCTGCTGTTTTGCTCATTTAAAAAGTCTTCAGCCTTTCCACTGATTCCCTACGAGCTATGTGACTGCTTTCTAACTTTCCTTTTAAACAGAATCAGTTTCATGATCTGCAATGAAGAACTCTAACTTCTGTGGTCTACTTTTGCTTTACTGAGCTTTGTTGCTCAGACAGCACTTTCCCACATTAAAGAACCAACTGCAACACCTTCACCTCTCCCTTCTCACCCTAAGCTGCAGGTTGTGTTTGTGCTGAAATGTGGCAAAATGCTCTTGCTATTCTGTGTTTTATAACAAAAATAACGTTAAAAGGGCAAGTCAGGTTTTTAGTCTGGTATTAGTCCAGCTGTATTTTAAGTTAAATAACAATAAATACTGGTACTTAAGGGCCATGTACTATACACTAGGTGTTATGCCTCATTTAAATACTGTAACAAAACTATATGCTGGGTGTCAACAGTCCCATTTTATAGATGAGGAAACTAAGGTTCAGAGAGGTTAAATGATTTTATCAAGCTATACAGTTAGTACAAAGCAGAGATAAAACTCAAATCCAATAGTATATAATCACTAGAGAAGCTAAATATATTGGTATGTTTGGAAAATAACCCATCTGCAATCCAGGCACAGCTCACACTTTATCTGAGATGGCCCTCCTGTGTTACTGTCTAGCTCTTACCTGTTAGCTTAGTGAAGGCTTCCATGTCGTCAATCGCTGTGGAAATGTGATACTTTTTCCCTTCAGCACCTATAATCTCTATGTAGGGATCTGCTTTCAGGAAGGCATCTGTAATCCTAAATATCATTTCATAAAAATTTATGCTTATGAGAAAATTTGAATATTTGCTTAATGCCATCCTTAAAGTTAAGGAAAACTTTCTACTTTAGAGAAGTAAAACCCTGAGACATGATGTTCTAAAGACAAATTTTTTTACAAAACAGAAAAAAGACAACTATGTTTTAATCACACATAAATACATAAATAAGCGCATGGTGATTTGTGTGCTTCCATGTTTATTGTGATCCACCATTACGGTAGGGCTTTAGATACATTATCTTACTTATTTAATCTTTCCAACAAAATAGATGTAATCAGCCTCAATTTTACAGATGCAGAAATTAAGTAATTTTCATCTAATCAAGTTAGGAAGGCCAGTACGAGGCTCTGAACCTAGCTGAATTAAAAACAAGTAAAAACTTATCAAAGTAACAACCATACAAATAGATGAATGTGTTCTAACTAGTCTGCTCATGTCAATTTAAAACTATTTTAGAGACGTGGAATTAATTACACTCTACTTCTGAACTTTTTTGCTATGGTTCTCACTGGACCAGGGAGAAGAGGTGACATTCTTATTAGTTTTAGCATTTGCTACTATTTTTGACAAATAATTGATAGGGTAAGGACAGACGTTAGTCTTTATACTTGAAATTAACTTGTCATTAACTTCAGACTGTCAATTATTCACGTCCTATCTCTCACCTTGATGACCTGTATCTGGCACATAAGCAACGACCTGAGGCGAGGTCTAAGGCATGCCAACATCGCCTCTTCATGGCTTGCTGAAGCCAAGTCTTCCATTCGCCATCTATCCCCTTTACCCATTCTCCACCTCTTCCTCCAGTTAAGTTCTAACTTTTTGCTAGTTTCTGTTGTGTTTAAGGGACCGGAACCATTTTAGATTTGTTCACTTAAAATTCACTTGAATTCATCTAGAAATCTCAACTTGACCCAAGATGGATCCTTTAGCAAAGCTTCATTAAGAAATTTTATAAGGATACAGCAGTAGAATTTCTTACATTGTATCAATGATGTTGCCAACTTTGTGTTGATAAGCTCTGCGGTGCAAAGAGGTGCGGGTGTGGAACATGTCATACAGATTCCCAACCTCCTGCGGGAAAATATGAAATAGATATTAATGTAGGCTCAGGTTGTGTTACCCTTGTTAACAGGTAAGTCCATAGGACAAGGAAAAGGGATGGTGAAGATGGACAAGAAGACCATGCACAAGGACCACCTCATTAAAATCCTTGAGCCCAATAAAAAACTACAAGGTAGTTTGCAACTTTTCTTTTTAGTAAACCAAAATCTATTGTTTTAAGTCTGTGGCAGGTTCTGTTTTAGGCATTTTCAATGCATTTTTTGATCTTCTCAACAAGTCTAGAAGATTAGGCATTATTCTTCTTATATTGTTTATTCTCAAAAGAAAGACTTTATATAGTACAATACCATACTACTCTTTAGTTACATGACTCTAATCTAGCAGAGAGCTAATGATTTAGTATTTTACCTATTAGGAAATGCTAACATATATCACCGACTGTGGTTAAAGATGAGACTTGAGTCAAACTTTCTAGGCTGAAACTTCTGTTCTGCCATTTATTAATTATAGGTCTTCCCTGCTTCAATTTGCTCACCTGTTATGTGGGACAATAATAGTATCTATTTCATAGGGCTGTGAGGGTTGAGTTAATTCACCTAAAGCACTTAAAAGCAGTGTCTAGCACAATACTTAATAAATGTCTGTTGTAATTTTGTTATTATTTAACAAAGCAGAAGTGAAAAGAACTTTAAGATACTTAGAACTGCTAAGCATAAAGAGATTGACAATTTACCAAGTTCTGATTTTTCCAAATTATTGAATGATTACTTCTAGACTTCAAACTATGAACTACACCTTCTTTGCTGTTCCTGTGACCTAACTTACCTTATCTCTAGTACAAATACGCTTCCTATTATCTACTTCACAAACACGGGCAAATTTAATAAAGCGCTGGTAATCAAAGTTATTTTGGATTCCAAGATGATGGCAGTCCCTAGAAAGATTCCAAAGCAGAGAGATGAAATTTTTCAACAAGAAAACTGTACCTTAAATATTAACACTAAATGTATACGGTAATTTTATTTTTTATTTTATTCATTTATTTAAATAAAGTTTATATATATTTAAAGGATATGAGGATTTTAACCAACTTTTCTCAAGTGTTCAGTGCATACCTGGCAAAATAATCCCATTTGTCCACATCAATGCCATTTCTTTTATTGGCCACGATCTCGTAAAGGAAGCTTTTCTCCTTAGGACGCCCTTTGTATGGCCACTGGAAGAGAAGACAACTCACTAAAAGTTTTAGGATATGGACGAAATCTATTTACAAGCAAAGCAACTGTGTTAATCTAAACACTATAAACAGAGGGGGCCCTGGGTAGCTCAGTCAGTTGAGTGTCCAACTTTGGCTCTGGTCATGATCTCACAGTTCATGAGTTCAAGCCCTGCATCGGGCTCTGTGCTGACAGCTCAGAGCCTGGAGCCTGGTTTGGATTCTGTGTCTCCCTCTCCTTCTGCTCCTCCTGGCTCACACACTCTCTCTCTCAGAAATAAACATAAAAAATTTTAAATTAAAATAAAATAAAAATTATACACAGACACTTGACTGGGAATGTGAGGGAAGTTAGAAAGTTCCACTCTTTCCTTCTTCCACCTAATTCCTAAACTAGTAGAAAAAGGAAGAAAAAATGCTAAGGTATGTGATATCCTGTTAATACCAAGCCTTAGGCCATTGAAAGAATCCTAACTCTGTTATTACACTTCCCATAATGAGCAAACTCTCTTTTTTTCTTGGTTTAAAGGTTTCTTTAAAATTTAAGATCTGGGGCCCCTGAGTGGCTCAGTCAGTTAAGCATCGACTTTGGCTCAAGTCATGCTCTTGTGATTCATGAGTCTAAGCCCTGTGTTGGGCTCTGTGCTGACAGCTCAGAGCCTGGAGCCTGCTTCAGATTCTGTGTCTCCCTCTCTCTCTGCCCATCCCATGTGGGCCCTCTATCCTTCTCTCTCTCTCTCAAAAATAAATAATCATTAAGATTTTTAAAATTAAATTAAATTAAAAAATATTTTATTTTTAAGTAATCTCTGCACCCAATGTGGAGTTTGAACTCACAATCCCGAGATCAACACTCGTGTAGTCTACCAACTGAGCCAGCCAGATGCCCTGAACATGTTAATTTTAATGGAGAAACAGAACATACCTTTTACATTTTTCAAATAAGGTTACTGCAGGCTTCTATATAGAATACTAAGTATATATTTATCAAAATATATTCATCAAAAAACATTTACGTATATATTTTAATTTGGGGGGGTAACTTCTAAAGAACTCAGTCAAGAGATGAAAAACATAGATAACGGGTTTTTTTTTTTTTTGTATTAATCAGTAGAAATACATAATGTATTTTATCTTTTATTCCCCCTAAATAGCCAAATATGTCTCTTCAAATAGCTTAGAAGGATTAAAAAATAAATAAATCAACTCTGAAGGAAACTAGAAAGACTAGATGGAAAACACAGTCAATTCAAATTAAGTTGTACACAAACTTACCAAAGAATCTTTGATTGGTGATTCAAGTGGTCCTGTAATTTGTTCTTTGATAAAGGAAATATCTTCTTCAGGGATGAGACCGTAATGTTCCATGACAGCTTTGATTCCATTAGAATTAACTAGGTGCTCAAACATCTCCACTGAGCCCTGTTCATGCTAGGAAGAGTCAACACAATATGGTCTGTTATAGACTCTAGTCCATTTGGGACCCCAGATAATCCAAATTATTCTTGATTCCAGGTAATTCAGAGATAAGGTTCCACTGCATGTTAATTATCTAGTTCCCAACTGCCATTTTACAGATATTTATAAAAACCTGTTAAATTTGTCTATAAACAAAGTTTTTACATATCATGTTCATCATTACCTCATAAATATATTTAATGAGATATAATCATTTGCTATACAGAAATATTGTATAGTACAGTACAGAAGAATATTACCCAGTCATACAGATGGGATCCTGCTTTAATGAGTATCACTATAAAATTCAGTTCTATTGTTTCATCAGGCTTAGAACGTTTGAAGTTACAAATTCTGTTAGCACTTCCATCTGGTGGTGAAAAGGAGTAACTGCAAACTTGCCAGTTAAGAACAAAAGTGCTTTAGAGTTCTGAAGTCAAGATCTAGGGGGGAATCTCAAATTGGCCCCTTTTTAGTCATCTGTCTGTCTCTGCTCACTCATTCATAATTATAAACATCAAATGATCCCCTGAAGATACTGGCAACATTACAGGTCTTACCAAAAACTGACTCAATATGAAAACAAAAACCTGAATGGTCCTGTAACTATTTTTTAAAAAGTGTATCAACATGGTGATGCTTCCCGTTTTGGTTTTCTTCTTCAATACTGCTTTGGCTATTCGGGGTCTTTTGTGGTTCCACACAAATTTTAGGATAGTTTGTTCTAGTTTTGAGAAGAATGCTGGTGCAATTTTGATTGGGATTGCACTGAATGTGTAGATTGCTTTGGGTAGTAATGACATTTTAACTATATTTATTCTTCCAACCCATGAGCATGGAATGTTTTTCCATTTCTTTGTGTCTTCTTCAATTTCCTTCATAAGTTTTCTATAGTTTTCATCATACAGATCTCCTATATCTTTGGTTAGGTTTATTCCTAGGCATTTTATGGTTTCTTGTGTAATTGTGAGTGGGATCAGTTTCTTGATTTCTCTTTTTGTTGCTTCATTATTGGTGTATCAAAATGCAACTTGTTTCTGTACATTGATTTTGTACCCTGAAACTTTGCTGAATTCATGGGATCAGTTCTAGTAGGCTTCTGGTGGAGTCTGTCAGGTTTTCTATGTAGAGTATCATGTCGTCTGAGAAAAGTGAAAGTTTGACTACTTCTTTACCAATTCTGATGCCTTTTATTGTCTGATTGCTGATGCTAGGACTTCCAGCACTATGTTAAACAACAGTGGTGAGAGTGGACATCCTTGTCCTGATCTCAGAGGGAAAGTTCTCAGTTTTTCCCCGTTGAGGATGATGTTAGCTGAGGGCTTCTCATAGATGGCTTTTATGATGTTTAAGTAGGTTCCTTCTATCCCAACTTTCTTGAGGGTCTTTATTAAGAAGGGATGCTGTATCTTGCCAAATGCTTTTTCTGCATCTATCAACAGGATCATACAGTTTTTATCTTTTCTTTTGTTGATGTGATGGATCACATTGATTGATTTGCGAATATTGAACCAGCCCTGTAACCCAGGAATGAATCCCACTTGATCATGGTGAATAATTCTTTTTATGGGCTGTTGGATTCGATTTGAAAGTATCTTGTTAAGGATTTTTGCATCCATATTCATCAAAGATATTGGCCTGTAGTTCTCTTTTTTTCCTGGGTCTCTGTCTGGCTTGGGAATCAAAGTGATGCTAGCTTCGTGAAATGAGTCTGAAAGGTTTCCTTTGATTTCTATTTTTTGGAATAGAAGAATTTTGAGAAGAATGGGTATTAATTCTGTTTTAAATGTCTAGTAGAATTCCCCAGGGAAGCCATCTGGCCCAGGGCTCTTATTTGTTGGGAGATTTTTGATAACTGATTCAATTTCTTCACTAGTTATGGGTCCAGACTTTAGCCTCTACTACAAAGCTGTAATCATCAAGACAGTATGGTATTGGCACAAAAACAGACACATAGATTAATGGAATAGAATAGACAACTCCGAATTGGACCCACAAATGTATGGCCAACTAATCTTTGACAAAGCAGGAAAGAGTCTCCAATGGAAAAAAGACAGCCTCTTTAACAGGTGGTGCTGGGAGAACTGGACAACAACATGCAGAAGAATGAAACTAGATCATTTTCTCACACCATACACAAAAATAAACTCAAAATGGATAAAGGACCTGAACGTGAGACAGGAAACCATCAAAACCCTAGAGGAGAAAGCAGGAAACAACCTCCTTGACCTCCACCACAGCAATTTTTTACTTGACACATCCCCAAAAGCAAGGAAATCAAGAGCAAAAATAAACTATTGGGACCTCATCAAGATTAAAAGCTTCTGCACAGCAAAGGAAACAATCCAGAAAACTAATAGGCAACCAATGGAATGGGAAAAGATAGTTGCAAATGACGTACCAGATAAAGGGTTAATATCCAAAATCTATAAGGAACTCACAAAACTCCACACCCAAAAAACAAACAATCCAGTGAAGAAGTGGGCAGAAGATATGAACAGACACTTCTCCAAAGAGGACATCCAGATGGCCAACAGACACATGAAACGATGTTCAGCATCCCTCCTCATCAGGGAAATACAAATCAAAACCACCCTGAGATACCACCTCACGCCAGTCAGAGTGGCTAAAATGAGCAAATCAGAGAACTCTAGATGCTGGCGAGGATGTGGAGAAATGGGCACCCTCCTACACTGTTGGTGGGAATGTAAAATGGTGCAGCCCCTCTGGAAAACAGTATGGAGGTTCCTCAAAAAATTAACAATAGAACTCCCCTATGACCCAGGAGAAACACTGCTAGGAATTTACCCAAGGGATACAGGAGTGCTGCTGCACAGGGGCACATGCACCCCAATGTTCATAGCAGCACTTTCAACAATAGCCAAAGCATGGAAAGAGCCTAAGCGTCCATAAACTGATGACTGGATCAAGAAGATGTGGTATATTTATACAATGGAATACTACATGGCAATAAGAAAGAATGAAATCTGGCCATGTGTGGCAACATGGGGGTGTATCAAGATACATATTAATTACAAGGAAAAAACAGTTTAAGTTTATAGTGAAGAAATTTGGTAAACATTGCCTTAATCAAGTGATCAAAGTTAATGTCACCAGTAATAAGTTAAAAACAGAGTTTTTGTGCCTCTGATGTGATATGCTAAAGAAGATATAATGTGGCATTCTGCCAAAAATAGTCTGACACTATGTATAACAAAACTGCAAAAATCAGACAAACTGAGGGACATATCAGAAACAACTCACCTGTAGTCTTCAAAAAATAACAAGATCATGAAAGATAAAGACTGAAGAATTATTCCAGATCAAAGGAGACTAAAGAGAAATAGCAACTAAGTATGACTTATATTTGGATCGTGGAGAAAAAAAGTTGTCTTTCTCCTTTTCTGCATGGACAATTGATGAAATTTGAAAGAAATTATAAATGAAATAATAGTATAGAATGAATATTAATTTCTTGATTTTGGGATTTGTACTGAGGTTATGTAAGAGAATGTTCTTGTTTTTAGGAAATTCCCACTGAAATATTTAGGAATACAAGTGTATGTCTACAACTCAGTTTCAAATGGTTCAGAAAAAATTTTACTTTTTAAAAGATTTTTATTTTTAAGTAATCTCCACACACAACATGGGTCTCAAACTTACAACCCAGAGACGAAGAATCTCACGCTCCACAAACCGAGCCAGCCAGGGACCCCCCAAAAACGTATTTATACAGAAAAATTTAAGTTCTACAAACACAGCATGGACAAGAACAATGAAAATTATAAGCAGCTTAGGAGTAAATATAACAAAAGATATAGAAGACCTTTATGGAAAAGATTATAAAATTTATAATAGAAGAGGAAAGGGACAAAGATACTCCATAAAAGAAAAGTGTGAACAGATATTATAAAGTAATAATAATTAAAGTGTGAAATAGAAGAGAATCCAGAAGGATTCATCATATATGGAAAGTTAATAGATGTTGGGGGTTTGTTATAGATCAGTATGGAAATGAACTATTCAATAAACAATTATCCATGTTTTAAAAAATACATTAGATTTCTACTATGGACATAAATGAATCCACATGAGTTAAGGACTGATATGTGAAAGGCCAAATATTTATTATTTTAAAAAATATATTTATTTATCTACTTATTTATTATTTATTTTATTTATTTAGTATTTGAGAGAGAGAGAGAGTGGTGTGTGAGAGCAGGGGAGAGGGGCAGAGGGAGAGAAAAGAGGGAATCCTAAAGCAGGATTCCATGCTCACTATGGAGCCTGATGTGGAGCTGAATCCCATGACCCTGGGATCATGATCTGAGCTGAAATCAAGAGTCGGATGCTCAACCGAGTCAGCCAGGTGCCCCAGAAGGTCAAATATTTAAATAAAAAGATGTGAAAATGGCTGCGTAGATCCTATTTAGATCAGCCTTGCAGGAGAAAACAACTATTGAGTCTGGACAACTTCCTAAAAGTACTGGAAAGTGACCAAAGTAGGCAGATGTCAGAGGGAAGTTAATACTTGGAAGAAAAAGAGCACTGAGCAATATTCCAGTTCTTTTATGGCCTTAAGTATGAGGCTCTAAGAAAGCAAAACTATAGAGAAACTGTACATCTTAGTTGAAGAACCAGAATGCTTCATTAAAATTTAAAATTTGTTTCTCAAAAGGTACCATTAAAAAAAAATGAATTGGAGGGGCGCCTGGGTGGCTCAGTTGGTTAAGCATCTGACTTTGGCTCAGGTCATGATCTCACAGTTTGTGAGTTAGAGCCCCACATGGAGCACTGTGCTGACAGCTTGGAGCCTGGAGCCTGGGGCCTGTTTCAGTCTGTGTCTCCCTCTCTCTGCCCCTCCCCCACTCATGTTCATCCTCTCTCTCTCTCTCAAAAATAAACAAACATTAAAATTTTTTAAAAAATGAATTGGAGGGGTGCCTGGCATGCTCAGTTGGCAGACCATGTGACTCTTGATCTCAGGGCATGAGTTTGAGCCCCATGTTGGGTGTAGAGATTACTTAAGTGAATGAATTTGCAATAGAATGAAGAAAAAATATTCATAATACATATGTCTGACCATTATATATACAGTTACTACAGATACTGTTATATAGTTATATATATAATTAATCAAATCAACAATTAAAAGGCAAACAAAAACATTTTTTAAATGGGCTAAATGTTGAAAGAACATTTCACAAAAGAAAATAAATCTATAACAAAGTACAGGGGGGCGCTTGAGTGGTCCCCCCCTTTTAAAAAGTTTATTTATTTATTTTGAGAGAGAGAGAGAAAGAGAGAGCATGTGCATAAGGAGGGAAGGGGCAGAGAGTGTGGGAGAGAGAATATCCCAAGCTGTCAGCACAGAGCCCAATGCAGGGCTCTATCCCACGAACTGGGAGATCATGACCTGAGCCTAAATCAAGAATTGGACACCAACACTCAACTGAATGAGTCACCCAGATGTCCTTGGCAATTTCTTATAAAGTAAACATGCACCTACTTTATGATCTAGCAATTCTACTCTTAGGTATTTTACCTAAGAGAAATGAAAGCATTTTCCACAAAAATTACACACAGTAATGTGTATAGCAACTTTATTTGTAATAGCCAAAAAAGTGAAAACAACCCAAATCATATCAAAGGGAAAAAGGACAAACAAATCACAGCTTATTCACACAATGGATTACTACCTTGGCAATAAACAGGGATCAACAGGTGATTCATGCAACATGAATGAATCTCACAATCATCATGTTGTATGAATAAAAGCAAGATATTAAAGGCATCTATGATATGATTCTACTTATATTAAATCTAAGAATAGGCAAAACTAATCTAGGTTTATAAAAATCAGAAGATGACAAGGGAGGGGTGGCCATTGACTGAGAAGAGAGTTTTCCAAGAAGATGAAGACATTCTGTGTCCTGACTTGGGTAGTGATTAGATAGATGTATACATCTGTCAAAATTCACTGAACGATGGTGCCTGGCTGGCTCAGTCAGTAGAGTGTATGACTCTTGATCTCGAGGTTGTTAGTTTATAACCCATGTTGGGTGTGGAGGTTACTTAAAATAAATACACAAATAAAAAAATTAAGATTGGTACAATTTACTATATGTGAATTATTCCTTTATAAAAAAATTTAACATTTATTTATTTTTGAGAGAGGGAGTGCTAGTGGGGGAGGGAAAGATAGGGGGAACAGAGGATCTGAAGCAGGCTCTATGCTGACAGCAGAGAGTGCAATGCAGGGCTTGAACTCACAAGCTGTGAGCTGAAATCAAGAGTCAGGTGCCTAAACGACTGAGCCATCCAGGTGCCCCCTGAATTATTCCTTTCAAAGAA
This sequence comes from Proteles cristata cristata, assembly GCA_017311185.1. Lineage (NCBI taxonomy): Eukaryota > Metazoa > Chordata > Mammalia > Carnivora > Hyaenidae > Proteles > Proteles cristata. The sequence continues at coordinate 74,649 of JAESUZ010002590.1, forward strand.
AAAAAAAAAAAAAGAAAGAAAATAAGGATGTCTGACTGCCTCATTTGGGAAAGCATGTGACTCTTGATCTCAAGGTCATGAGTTTGAGCCCCATGTTAGGTGTAGAGATTACTCTAAGAAATATATGAAAGAAAGAAAAAGAAAGAATGAAAGAAAGAGAGAGAGAGGGGGAGAGAAGAAAGAAAGAAAGGGAGGAAGAGAGGGAGGAAGATAGGAAGGAAGAGAAAGAGAGGAGGGAGGGAAGAAGGTAAGGAGGGAGGAAGGCAGGAGGAAAGGAAGGGAAAGAAAAAGAAAGGAAGAAGGCAGGCAGGAAGGAAGGAAAGAAATAAAGGATGACATGGAAGGAGGATTCAGTACATATTTACTTTTACTCTAGGTTCCAGAAATACAGTGTAGTAAAAAGTGGAAGCCAGCCTAACTTCACTTTCCAAAGCCTGATTCCAAAAATATGGCTCAGCCACCTCCAAATCCTGAATTATAAAATGGTTCATTTAATATAACCAATGAAACTTGGCTGGTATCAGTTACTTCATGATCAAAATGGAGTTAGCTTTTATTTTTCAGTAATATGATAGAATAGTAAAAGCATTAAATTAGCAGCTAGAAAGGCTGGTTTTCTACTGCTGGCTCTACCATTTAACAGTTTGGTGATTTTTTTTGTGTATCAGTTCAATACACCCCAGTGAGCTTCAAGTTCCTTGACAATTATAAAAATGGAGATAATGATTCCTTCCTTACAGACTACAGTGAGATAAAATGAAACATTATATATTTGTATACGAATGCACCCTAAAAACTCTAATGGGGAGATATACTGTAATACAGCAATGGTTGCTTAAATAGTCTTCACTTTATTGACTATTGAATATATGAATACATACCGTCCATTCCACATCTGGGCGAGCAAGTGGAATAAATCTTCCATCAAACATATGAGAAAATGGCCCATGACCTTAAAAAACAAAAGCAGCCTTAGAACAAGACAATTTCTTGTAAATTGGTAAAAAGTGAATCTATTTTTTAATCTTTTTAGCCTAAATTGAGTATCAACAGAAATTAATAATCTATAAGTACATTACAAAAAGGAACAAAAAATCCTTCTTTCCTATTTTCTAAAACAAGAAACAAAAACATACAGGTAAGTGAGCTGCCCATGGAGGGGTCTTTGAGCTATCAGAGCTTACATACATCTGATGAAAGGACAGTTTTGTGTAACTAAAAGGAATATTAATGAAAAATTTTGGCATCTTCAGATTGAATATTTATTCAATCTTTTAAGATAATATTTTAAGATAATCCACTGGGTAGAGGAAGAAAATAATAAAACTTTATTTTTCTACTCTCATCCCTTTAAAAACATCTATTTTCATGTAAATTTTATAATGTACATAGTATGTTTTAGAATAAATATATACACTTGGGTTTTTGCTGCTGATGTGGGCAACCAAAAGTGGAGATCACTAGTTTATCTTATTCCTAAGTGATATTAACATTCTACTCATTTAATAATATGAAACTTTATTGACACACAACTCTGTAATTATTAGAATTTCTGAAGTGAGTTACTTGGCTAAAGAGGGACCCCCACCTGGACCAGCCCTGGGCCTTTCTGCATGTCACAGTCTATATAAAAAGGCTCACTAATGCAGTGCTCGAAATCAAGAGTTGGACATGTAACCAACTGAGCCAGCCAGGCACCTGTTTTGTCTCTTTCTTTGTGAACGAAGGATGATATGCCTCTACTTGGATTTAAGTGGTCTAAGACCTCACATGGGTCAGGGAAGAAAAGGAGTTCTCTAAATCTGTTGTTAATCTGCTAGGGAAGATTATGTATTATAGGTATGAGAAAAATGGATTTGATAAAGTAACTGGAAGAAAATGGCAACAAGAATAAAAGAACGATAAAACTCACATCATCCTAAATACAGTAGTCGAAAGTCTCACTCTCAAAGGTCCTTTTGGGGCACCTGGGTGGCTCAGTCATTTGAGTGTCCTCCTCTTGATTTTGGTTTAGGCCATGATCCCAGGGTTGTGGGATCAAGCTCCACATTGGGCTCCACAGCATGGAGCCTGACAGGGATATTCTCTCTCTCTCTCTCTCTCTTTCTCTCTCTCTCTCTCTGTCTTTGTCTCTCTGTCTGTCTCTCTCCATCTCCCCTGCCCCCCACCCCTCACACTCTGTCTCTAAAAAATTTTTTTAATTAAAATTTTAAATATCTTAAAAAAAAAGAAAGTCCTTTCATATAACTTGTAGCAAAATTGTTTAATGTAGGAAATACATTTAAAGACCACAAAAAATAATAGCAAAGCTTAGGGCTTATGAATCATCCTAGGAAGAAGCTATGGCACATTTATATTAATGTTAACTGCAGAATTAAAACACAAGTTTCATATTTCTTTCCATCAGTTAGATTTTTTTAATTTCAAAAAGAGATAACATGTTATGGTTTTACATTAACAACTTTGGTTCTTTGTACAGCATACCGAGATCATGACAAAGGCCAGCAATCTGAACACAGAGCACATCTCGTTCACTTATCTGCAGCTCTGGTTGTTTTTCACGTAGTGCACGAACCAGACATCCTGCTAGATACCCTACGCTGCAAAGTAAGTAAGACAAAGAACAACATAAAGTCATTCTTCCCTTCGAAAGATGATACTTCTGAAACTCAAGAATTTTGTGTGTGTGTGTGTGTGTTTCCTGTTTTATTTTTTTATTTATATTTTTTTACAAATAGTTTATTGTCAAATTAGTTTCCACATAACACCCAGTGCTCATCCCCACAAGTGTCCTCCTCCATGCCCATCTCCCCCTCCCCCCCACATCCATCAGTCCTCAGTTTTTGTCAGCATTCAAGAGTCTCTCATGGTTTGCCTCTCTCCCTTTCCCCCACCATTTCTCCCCTTCTTCTCCCCCTTGTTCCTCTGTCAAGTTCCTCCTAATCCTCCTATATGTGCAAACATATGATATTTGTCCTTCTCTGCCTGACTTATTTCGCTCAGCATAACACCCTCAAGGTCCATCCATGTTGCTACACATGGCCAGATTTCATTGTTTCTCATTGCCATGTAGTATTCCATGGTATAGATAAACCACATCTTCTTGATCCATTCATCTGTTGATGGACACTTAGGCTCTTTCCATGTTTTAGCTATTGTGGAGAGTGCTGCTATGAACATTGGGGTACATGTGCTCCTATGCATCAGCATTTCTGTATCCCTTGGGTAAATTCCTAGCAGTGCTATTGCTGGGTCATAGGGGAGTTCTATTGTTAGTTTCCTGAGGAACCTCCACACTGTTTTCCAGAGGGGCTGTACCAGTTTACATTCCCACCAACAGTGTGAGGGTGCCCGTTTCTCCACATCCTTGCCAGCATCTAGAGTTCTTTGATTTGCTCATTTTAGCCACTCTGACTGGCGTGAGGTGGTATCTCAGGGTGGTTTTGATTTATATTTCCCTGATGAGGAGGGATGCTGAGCATCGTTTCATGTGTCTGTTGGCCATCTGGATGTCCTCTTTGGAGAAGTGTCTGTTCATATCTTCTGCCATTTCTTCACTGGGTTGTTTGTTTTTCGGGTGTGGAGTTTGGTGTGGAACTCAAGAATTTTAATATGTTTTTCAAATGTTTTAATATATTTCTATAAAGAGTTAACAGAATAGTCTATTTCAGAACTAGGCAAAAGCTCACCAACAGAATCCCCAAATCAGGACCTATTGGCTCACAATCAGTAATTAGGGAAATGCAAAATTGAAACCACAATAAGATACTCCCTCAAACTCATTAGATAAACTGTTTAAAAAAAAAAAAACCACAAACAACAACAACAAAAAACCCACAAAAAACAAAATAACAAATGTTGGGCAGGATGTGGAGAAATTGGAACCTGTACACCATTGCTGGGAATGTATAATGGTGCAACCACTATGAAAAAGAATATAGTGGTTCCTTAGAAAATTAAAACTAGAATTATCATATGATCCAGCAGTTCCACTCGGGATATGTAACCAAAAATGCTGAAAGCAGAGTCTCAGAGAGGTATAAGCACACCCGTGTTCCTAGCAGCACTCAGTCACTTCACACCAGAACTCTGTCTGCTCCCACCCACCTCCTGTTCTGAGCAAGCTCGAGTCTATGTGGATGATGTGACCATTGAGGACTTGTCAGGCTACATGGACTATTACTTGTATATTCCCAAGAAAATGTCCCACATGGCAGAAATGATGTATACCTGATAGCAAGAAGCTAATTAATATGCTTTAAACCAGTAAAGGGTTGTCAGATTTAGTTAATGGTAGACCTTGTGGCCACACTGTGTGAGAAGACGTCTCCTTCTGCTCACTGTGGGTGCAATAAAAGCTTTTCTCAAAAAAAAAAAAAAAATCAAAGAGATAGGAGCAACCCTCCTCTCACAAACAAAGGAATAAACAAAATGTGGTATAAACATACAAAAGAATACTATTCAGTCTTAAAAAAGAAGGAAATTCTCAAAAAAAAAAGAAGGAAATTCTCACACATGCTCTAATATAAATGAACTTTGAGAAAATTATGCTAAGTGAATTAAGCCAGTCACAAATAGATAAATACTGTATGATACCACTTATAAGAGGTACCTAGAGTAGTCAAATTCATAGAAACAAGAAAGTAGGATGGTTTTGGCCAGGGGCTATAGGGAGAGGAGAATGAGGAATTGTTATTTAATGGAAACAGAGTTTCAGTTTTGCAAGATAAAGAAGTTCTAGAGTTTGGCTGCACAATTTGGATGTATTTAACACGAACTATACACTTAAAAATGGTTAAGATGGTAAGTTTTATATTCCGTGTATTTTACCACAATTTTTTTTTTCAAAAAAGCAGGACTTCTGTCTTTATAACATAGATTGAAGATATAGTGCCTAACAAATGTTAAATGTACTTTTAGCACTTCCCTCTGAAAGTAATTCCTAAATGAATACAGTATCTTTTTTTCTCTGCTTAAACCTGAACTCCATGAAGTTGAAACAATTGCTATCATGTTGGTCTGGTAGGGCCTAGTAAGTTTTCAATAAATATTTGTTGATGAATGAATAAACATCTGAGTAGACACTTATGTTTGGCTAATTAAAAACACTTCAAACACACACACACATACTCAAAACAAACAAATGAAAGTAAAACCGTGTGAGTACTCCGTGAAACCTAAAAAACTGTCCAGTTCTTTCCACCCCAGTCCATGTTCTCTCGGCTCTAGATTTCATAATGGAAAAGTAGAGCAAATTCTCAACTTAGTTGTTTGTAAGAGAGGTGCCACTTTCTCTAAGTTTGTGAATGCTTTTCTGATTTATACATTTCCTGCTAGGTTAAGAATATTATTTGGTTTCAAAGAGAAATTCTTTACAAGACTAAACAGGAAAATTAAATAATCAAATTTACAACGTTGTTATACCAGTAACCAACCCATATTTAAACACAAATATGTCATCAAAATGGCCTGTCAATAGACACTTTCATTTTCTTTCCAGTGAGGATCTGAATTAGCTCATAGGAATACGTAAAATAGGGGTGCCTGGTGGCTCAGTCAGTTAAGTGTCTGACTTTGGCTAAGGTCATTATCTTCCAGTTTGTGAGTTCAAGCCCTGCATCAGGCTCTGTGTTGACAGCTCACAGCCTGGAGCCTGCTTTGGATTCTGTGTCTCCCTCTCTCTCTCTCTCTCTCTCTGCCCCTCCCCCGCTCACATACAGTCTCTCATTTAAAAAAAAAAAAAGAATACATAAAATATAGCAAGGTAAATCAAAGCCATTTCTCAACAACAAAATATGGATATTATTACTATTTTGTAAAACTATTCTCTAAAAGATAAGATGAGATCATCACTTCATAGGGTAAGTACTTAATAACTGTAAATTCCCCGTCAACTACCATCTTACCCTAGACTGTGCTCAAATCGATTGTGCGAAGCGCCTGGAAAAATATAGTAACTGCCACCCAACTGTTTGATATATCGAAGCCGCTGAAATTGAGGTGTGTCGATGATTCGGATGAGGAGAGGGTGGAGTTCAATGTGGCCATGGATAGGATCATTAATTACCTAGAAAATTATGTTTAAATTAATACCAGTAACAATATATAATTCCACCTAGAATTTTTGTGCAGCTATTCCTATCTAGAGTGAACAGTCAAAGCTACTCAATTGTTCTCAAGTAAGAACACTTCTACAGGAAATAACAAGATATTAATATCATTACCTTATTTAGGTATCACTACCAGACAGATCAAGTATATTGGATCTGGGTATATTTTACGTCTTAATGGATTCTAATATAGAAAAATAAGGATTTCTATTTTTTAATTGTGTATATGATTTGATTAGCTTTTAATAAGTTAGTCTTGTATTCAAGTTAAACATACTTATTTAAACACTCATTCAGATCATATAGGCCTTAGTACTATAGACAATGTGTCTATTTTTTTCCTAAATGTATCTATATGGTACCCATTAGGGAGAGAAGGAGTGAGAAAGAAAGGAAGGGAAGCTTCCTACTATATAGATAAGAAATCTTAGGCAGGAAAATCAAATTCTATACTATTCAGTGTCACTCAGAAAAACCTATACTTAGTAAAGATAAATTTTACAATTATTTGTTACTCTAAGTTTAAACAGGGTTAAATAGAGGTGAAGATTTAATGCCCCTCTGTTTCTTTTTTCTTTTTTTATGTTCCTTAAAATAAAGATACATCTTTCTTAACTATCCATAACTGCCTTTTAAAGAGAAAGATAGAAAATAAAAGAGGGGTGCTTGGGTGGCTCAGGTGGTTAAGTGTCTGACTCTTGATCTTGGCTCAGGTCATGATCTCAGAGTTTCTGAGTTTGAGCTACGCATAGGGCTCTGCACTGGTGGCAAGGCGCCTGCTTGGATTCTGCCCCTCCCCGACTTGTTCTCTCTCTCTCAAAATAAATAAATAATTTAAAAAAATTTTAAAAAATTTAAAAAGAAAAGGAAAAAGGAACTTAATAAATGATCTAATTCATGGTTTTCAAACTGCTTCAAATTTTTCCATGAAGTTCCTTAAAAATGTATGGAATTCTAGGAGGTGAAGGGCCTTCACTATCCCATTTACTGCCATATTCTCAGAATTCATCACATAGTATAATGTCTGGTACACAGCAGGAACTCAAATATGTTTCAAATGGTTACTGTTGAACGGCCATTGCAAAGATACAAATATTTTTTAAAGGTTTATTTATTTTTGAGGGCAGGGAGACAGAGGATCAGAAACAGGCTCTGCGCTGACAGCAGTGAGCCCAATATGGGGCTCAAACCCACGAACCATGAGAACATGACTTGAGCTGAAGTTAGAGGCTCAACCAACTAAGCCACCCAGGTGCCCCAAGATACATATGTTAAGATTCTATTATAGTTAAAGTGTACCATGCCCATATATAGATAGATATATATAAAATAATGAATTACAGAAGCTCTATGCTGTAAAGAAGCTTAACAGGGCCATCTGGTCCAACATTTGAACATGCTGGTGGTAAGGAAGTCATTTCCTTAATTTTTTTAAATGTTTATTTAATTTTGAGAGAGAGAAGGGCAGACTGTAAGTGGAGGAGGGGCAGAGAGAGAGGAAGAGATGAAATTGGAAGCAGGTTCTAGGCTCTGAGCTGTCAGCACAGAGCCCAACGTGGTACTTGAAACCACTGTGATCATGATGTTTAACTGACTGAGCCACCAAGGCACTCCATGGTAGTCATTTGCTATAAAAATAGCTCAAGTTGTGTAGCAACAACCTGAGTCAAGTAATGACTAGAATTTACAATTTTGTTAAGCAATATTATGTATATTAACAAAGATTAGATTTATGACTCGTGAGTATTAATTTTTTTCACATTGCTCTATAAAGCCACTTTATCCCGTGTTTGGGTGGCTCAGTTGGTTAAGCATCCAACTCTTGATTTCAGCTCAGGTCTGCTTGGGATTCCCTCTTTCCCTCTCTCCCTCTCTCTCTGTTCCTCTCCCCCCCTCCCCCACCCCACTCACTCTTGTGCACTCATGCACACACACTCTCTCTCAAAATAAACATTAAAAAATAAATAAAATTATTAAAACTATCAATTTCATGACTATACAGTGACTCACTGACTAAAAAGTACTTAGGAACTTTAAAATCTATTTTCAACAAATGTAATTTATAATTTATAAATATGGTTAGTTTTCTGTTTTTAATGAAAAATAGAATAAAAGTGAGCAAATGAAACTGCTGATTGTCTTTTTTTTTTAACATTTAATTTTTACTTTAGAGAGATGTGAGTGGGGGAGAGAGGCAGAGGGAGAGAGAGAATCGTATGCAGGCTCCACACTCAGCCTGACACAGGGCTTGATCCCATGACCCTGGGATCATGACCTGAGCCAAAATCAAGAGATGCTCCACTGACTAAGCCACTCATGAGCCCCAAAACTGCTGTATTGAACATTATTTCAAAAATATTTCTGTTGCAAATTGTAACTGTGAAAATGTGATCAGAGATCATCTGAGATAATCTCACCTAATTAAGAAAACTTATCTATGCCCTATCTGAAGAGAATAGCCTGTGCTGCTCTTCGCATGAAGGATAAAATAGATTGCAGGCAACTTTCTTCCAACTGCAGGACAAAATTGTTAAATATAATCTCTGGGTTTTTTTAATTTGTTTTTACTTTATTTATTTATTTATTTATTTATTTATTTATTTATATTTATTTCTAGGAGAGAGAGAGACAGCGTGAGTAGGGGAGGGTCAGAGAGAGAGAGGGAGTCACAGACTAAAACAGGCTCCAGGCTCTGAGCCGGCAGTCAGCACAGAGCCCGACGCGGGGCTCGAACCCACAAACTGCGAGGTCATGACCTAAGTGAAAGTCGGACGCTTAACCGACTAAGCCACCCAGGCGCTCCTAATTTGTTTTTAATGTTTGTTTATTTTTGAGAGAGAGAGACACACACAGAATCTGAAGCAGGCTCCAGGCCGGGAGCTGTCAGCACACAGCCTGATGTGGGACTCAAACCCAGGAACTGTAAATGATGACCTGAGCCGAAGTCGGACGCTTAACCAACTGAGCCACCCAGGTGCCTCTAAATATAATCTTTAATAAGTGATCATCTGGGGCACCTGGGTGGCTCAGTCGGTTGAGCATCTGGCTTCGGCTCAGGTCATGATCTCACAGTTTGTAGGTTCGAGCCCCGCATCAGGCTGTGTGCTGACAGCTCAGAGCCCGGAGCCTGTTTCAGATTCTGTGTCTTCTTCGCTCTCTGCCCCTCCCCCACTCACACTGTCTCTGTCCCTCAAAAATAAATAAATGTAAAAAAAATATTTTTTAATAAGTGATCATCCTATTTGTCATGAAAAGAATGAGGCATTTTAATATTAGGTAATTTTTTCAGAAAGGGCTAAAATTGGATTATTCAAATAAAATACTTGCTGTAAGAACCATTCGTTGGCCTATTAAAGAAAACTATTGTAGGACTGAACCAAACACATTCATTAAATATTTTCAAACATGGGGAGCTTGACTGCCTCAGTCAGTGGAGTATGTGGCTCTTGATCTCAGGGTTGTGAGTTTGAACTTCATGTTGGGTTTAGAGATTACTTAAAAATAAAACCTTAAAAATTTTTTTATTCAAACGTGATTTCCAATGGGAAATAAGCAGACTAGCTGGCAAGAGTAAAACTGAAATATGTATTCTCAAAGGGATCTGAAGTAACTTAAATACTGTACACAATATACCAAACAGGGCTAACGAAAAATGTAAATGAGGATCATGCAAAAGAGTGCAAAGGGGGAATGAGATAACCTACACCCTCTTCCAGGTCTGAAACTAAGTTTTCCTAACCTAAAGAAGTCAAAAAGGAGAACAATAAGATAGAATTTTTGTCACTAGCCAATCAAGAAACATTTCTTTAATTATACCAGGATCATCCAAGAGAGTCTGTGAAAAATGCACATTCATGGGCCTACTGTAAATTCTCACAATCAGAATTTCTGAGAGGGAGGCTGGGTAGTTGATCACTCAGTAAAATGATTCTTGGGACATTAATTCCAAAAAACAGGGCCTTGAATATCTGGAAGGGGCTGGGAGATGAAAAATAAAACTATTGATAGATTAAACTCTAGGAATATATCTAGAATATCTACAAATATAATGTGGACTAATATTTGACATGAAACTTTACCAGAGCTGACAAGAAAATTCAGTACAACTTAAAAGTTATTCTACGATTAAGGGGAAAGTAGGGCTATGTGTGTTGATATGGAGGGTTCTCAAAAGTATAAAAATAATTTTAAAAAGGCAATGTAAGGGGCGCCTGGGTGGCTTAGTCGGTTAAGCATCTGACTTTCGCTTAGGTCATGATCTCGCGGTTCGTGGGTTCGAGCCCCGCGTCGGGCTGTGCTGACTGCCAGCCCAGAGCCTGGAGCCTGTTTCAGTCTGTGACTCTCTCTCTCTCTCACCCTCCCCTGCTCACGCTGTCTCTCTCTCTCCTAGAAATAAATAAAAATATTTAAATAAATAAATAAATAAATAAATAAAAAATAGGGGCGCCTGGGTGGCTTAGTCGGTTGAGCGTCCGACTTTCGCTTAGGTCGTGATCTCATGTTCACGGGTTCGAGCCCCGTGTCGGGTTCTGTGCTGACTGCCAGCTCAGAGCCTGGAGCCTGTTTCAGTCTGTGACTTCCTCTCTCTCTGACCCTCCCCTGCTCACGCTGTCTCTCTCTCTCTCCAAGAAATAATAAATTTTAAAAGAAAAATTAAAAAAAAATAAAAAATAAAAAGGCAATGTAAAATGAAAGTTTAAGAGGTTACTTACAATTTTTATAAAGCATAAGAAACATGTAGGACAATACTATACATTATTTATGGCTATAGATATACGTGAAATGAAAGTAAAAAAACATTTGTGAAAACGATTAAACCTAAATCAAGATGGCGGTTACCTGGGGAGAAGAAAGGATGGAAACTGAATCTAGAATGGGTACAAAAAAGACCCTATATTGTTCCTAATATTTTGTTCTGAAAACAAGAGATCTGAAGCAAAATTAGGTAAAATATTAAGATTTAACAAACTGGGGTAGTTGCCTACTTATGCTTTTCTGTATGCTTAATATATTTTAGTTTTTCTTTTGATTAAAATACTTTATATTTATTTGAGAAAATGCAGTTTAGAAATATAAAAATCAATTATAATCCTATTACTGAGAAGCAGATTTCCTCCCATTCTTTATTTTCCTTTTTAAAATGTTTTTCCTTTCTTATTTATTTATTTATTTTTAAAGTAGGCTTCACATCCAACATGATCAAGACCTGAGATTAAATCAAGAGTTGGATGCTTACATAACAGGGGCATCTGGAAGGCTCGGTCAGTTCAGCATCCAACTCTTGATCTCAGTTCAGGTTTTCTCTGTTTTTGTTTTTTAAGTTTATTTCTTTTGAGAGACAGAGACAGGAATGGGGGCAGAGAGAGGGTGGAACAGAATCCCAGGCAGGCTCCGTGCTTAGAGCGCAGAGCCCTATATAGGGCTCAAATTCACAAACAATGAGATTATGACCTGAGCTTTTTTTTTTTAAAGTTTATTTATTCTGAGAGAGAGAGTATGTAGGCACATGTGCTAGCAGGGGAAGAGCACAGAGAGAGGGAGAGAATCCCAAGTAGGCTCTGTGCTGTACTAAGTGTAAGTGTAAGATCAAGACCTGAGCTGAACTCAAGAGTCAGACAATCACTTAACTGACTGAGCCATCCAGGTGCCCGCAGCTCAGGCCTTGATCACAGGGTCATGAGTTCAAGCTCTATGTTGGGCTCTGTGCCTATTTAAAAAGAATAAAATAAAAAGTAAAAAAAAAAAAACCATAATAAACTCAGATTCTTCTTACCTTCATTGCATCAACATGGATTTCCCTCAGCTGTTGGATAGAATTATACAGCTTCTTTCTGTCTCCCAAGGTACTAAAATTACAACAGGATAAGCAAATCCATCATTAGTTGCTTAATAACAATCCCTGGAGTATATACTAGTATATAATCAACTCTAAGTTATCTACACTAATAGAACAAGAAGTCAGATTAAAGGGAACAATTAATAATTCAAACATACGCCCCCCTCTAAAATTCTCCCTTAGGCTTCTGCCCTAAGCCTCTTCTCTTGGTAACTCAGACTTCAACATCTCCTATGTCTCCTGAGTGCTTGACTTATACTTCAGAGTTATTTTAACTTAACTGAAGTTGACATCTTCCCTCACAACCCTGACTTTGCATGGCTCAAGGTAGTACTCTGAAGTAGAGCATAGTGATAATGAAAAAGGGCTTTGAAATCAGAACTGGTTCATATCTGCACATGGAATCTGTTGTGACCTTGGCTTACAGGGCTGGAGAGGGATTAAATAATATATTTAGCACTGGAGTTAGGATAAGAACTATAGAAATAGTTCCTTCCCTCAAGAACTATAGAAATTTAACTATGATTCCAAGATAACAGAAATGATCACTGATTATCAATTCAATATTTACCCCATCAGAAGTATTTTAACTATAATAATTTAGGAGTGTATCAGTGTGATCAAGTGATAAACATGTGAATAAAGTTCACATGATAAGTCCATGAAGGATTTTTTTGTTGATTATGGTGGCGAGTTACACAGGTCCAAGTCTGACTTATGAGCACTGGGTAGGACTTAAGCACAAATCCAATATGTATAGACAATAGCTTTACTTATACCCATCCTCTTTTGTCAGTAATCCCTTACAATGCTCCAGTTTGAGAAATAAATTTAACAGGATTTAATGTAAACAGCTCAAAATTCTGTAATTCATTATCCTGCTTCATTTACCTAATTGGTCCATGCAAGTTAGCCTGACACCTGGCTAATTATCAATAGAAGCAGTATGCAAAGGAGCAGAATTTTTTATCTAATAGCTAATTAGATTGAAAAATAAATCTTTTGCTAAAAGTCCTAGATACACTTAGAGTCAGAATCACTACAATTGGCCTCTATATCATACTATAATCTAAGAATGATTTTCTTGGGATATATAGAGGCATCATTACTGCTGATAAATCATAAAGCAGCATACACTGTGTTTTCCTATTCTCCTATCATCCTCATTAGTTTGATATAACAAGCACAGGGAAAGGGTAAGCTTGGAGAAATATTTACAGGTGAGGGATAACTGAGTCAGATTAAGTATCATTGAACAGTTGAGCATAACCAAGAGTCACAGCATAAAATACCAAACCAAAACCAATCTAACTGCTTAATATTTTCCTGAACTGATACTCAGTATTCATCACTTAATAAAACCCCAAAAGAAATATTCACAAAGAAATTGCTGATTAAAGTCTATAAAAATAGGGGCACCTAGATGGCTCAGTTGGTTGAGTGTCTGGCTCTTGATTTTGGCTTAGATCATGATCTCACAGTTCATGGGATTGAGTCCCGTGGCAGGCTCCAGACCTGTGGTGGTCTCTGCGAGCATGGCACAGAGCCTGCTTGGGATTCTCTCTCTATGCTTTCTCCTCTCCTCCCCAGCCTCCCCTTCCCGCTCACATGCTCTCTCTCAAAATAAATAAATAAACATTAAAAAAAGATAAAGTCTATGAAAATAGCCACCCAAAACCTAGAGGCTTTTTGTTTTTGTTTAACAAAGGCTATAAAATCAATATAGTATTTTAAACAAAAATTTAAAGCCTTTATGTGCCAGAGTGCCTGAGTGGCTCAGTCGGTTAAATGACCAACTTCAGTTCAGGTCATGATGTCCTGGTTCCTGAGTTTAAGCCCCACATTGGGGTCTCGCTGTCAGGGTGGAGTCTGCTTCAGATCCTCTGTTTCCCTACCCCTCCCCTGCTCTCTCTCACACACACACAAACACACACACACTCCCTCTCTCTTCCCCCAAAACAAACAACTATTAAAACAACAACAACAACACAGGGGCACCTGGGTGGCTCAGTCAGCTGAGTGTCCGACTTCAGCTCAGGTCATAATCTCATAGTTTGTGGGTTTGAGCCCCCCATTGGGCTCTGGGCTGACAGCTCAGAGCCTAGAGTCTGTTTTGGATTCTGTGTCTCACTCTCTGTCCCACCCTGCTCATGCTCTATCTCTCTCTCTCTCAAAAATAAACAAAAAAAATAAACATTTTTTTAAAAAATAAAAAAAAATAACAACACTATTTCAAGAATTCATGGGCCACAGTTAGACTATAAGATTTTATATGTGTATTGCATCATTTCTTCAATCTAAAATTTCTTAAAACTGATATGTACATTTAATGTATCAGTGGTTCCTTTTTCTTAGAAAAATCATTTGTTTTTTAAAATGTTTATTTTTGAGAGAGAGAGAGAGAGAGCAGGGGAGGAGAGAGAGGAGGGATAGAGGATCTGAAGTGGGCTCCACATTGACAGCTTATGACCTGGGCCAAAGTTGGACACTTAACCTACTAAGCCACCCAGGTGCCCCTAGAAAAACCTTTTAAATCAGGGCTCCTGGGGTGCGTGGGTGGCTTAGTCGGTTAAGCGTCCGACTTTCGCTTAGGTCATGATCTCGCGGTTCGTGGGTTCAAGCCCCGCGTCGGGCTCTGTGCTGACTGCCAGCTCAGAGCCTGGAGCCTGTTTCAGAGTCTGTATCTCCCTCTCTCTCTGACCTTCCCCTGCTCGCGCTGTCTCTCTCTCTCTTCTAAAAATAAATAAAACATTAAAAAAAAAAATTTAAATCAGGGCTCCTGGGTGGCTGAGTCTGTTGAGCGCTGAATTCTGCTCAGATCAAGATCTCACAGTTCATGAGTTCAGAGTGTCGTGCTCTGTGACAACAGTTTGGAGCCTGGAGCCTGCTTCAGATTCTGTGTCTTCCTCTCTCTCTCTCTGCCCCTCCCCTGCTCACACTCTGTGTGTGTGTGTCTCTCTGTCAAAAATGAAAAAAAAAAAAAAACCCAAAAAACTTTAAATAAACAGTTGACCATAAACTTGAGAAAATTTCAGTACTTGTCTAAACTGGATTTCCTCTTAGAAAGCAGAGTCTAGTTCAAGAGATTACGTACAGGTCATTTATTTTTAAGATGTGAATCCTAGGAAAGGTAAAACAGGAAAGGATAGAAAAACAATACAAGGCTATATTATAAATTGGTTGCACTAGTACCACTGTGAACAACTTGGACTGATTTCACTGTGATCTTCAAAGCAGTTCTAAGCAGCAGAATTTTGCTAAGATGTAAATGTTCTAGATCTTCCTTGTCCAACATGGTAGCCACTAGCCATAAGTGGCAATTGAGCACTTGAAATATGGCTAGGTGAGGAACTGAAACTTTACTGCTCTATGGGAAAACACAGCCCTGAAAAGAACTGCAGAATATACCTCAGAGTTATGGGCACAATGATGGACACAATGGTGTATCAGATAATGTCATTTGAAATTCTATTTTGTTCACCTATGTCTCCCAAGTTCCTAGAAAAATTCCTAATACATAGTGGGCCCTCCATAAATATTTGTTGAATAAATCAGTAGTATTTGGGTCCACAAAGTATATGGTTCTCTTTAAAAGCAAGACTATTAAAACAAATGCAATTCAATTAAAATAGTAAGCAACTCATTATACCTAAGAAATAAATAGTAAGGGGGACACTGAGGGGACTAAAACATCAAAGAGGCAAGATGAGACCCCTAAAGATTCTGATCCCAAGGACATTTATTAAAATTCAAGTAGGGGCGCCTGGGTGGCTTAGTCGGTTAAGCGTCCGACTTTCGCTTAGGTCATGATCTCGCGGTTCGTGGGTTCGAGCCCAGCGTCGGGCTCTGTGCTGAGTGCCAGCTCAGAGCCTGGAGCCTGTTTCAGTCTGTGACTCCCTCTCTCTCTGACCCTTCCCTGCTCACGCTGTCTCTCTCTCTCTCCTAGAAATAAATAAAAAACATCTAAAAAATAAATAAATAAAATTCAAGTAAATGTCCTAAGGTGATCTTTTCTCACAATCTGTTTCTATTATCAACTACTAAACAACAGTGCATGAAGTAATTCAGTATAATCCTTTGTTTTGATTCTTTGGTTACTGTTACCATAAACTACATTTAGCTAAGTGGAATTCCAGAAGAATAAAACCTTCTTTTACCACTGTTGCCAATTCTCTTTAAAAAAAAAAAAAAAGAATAAAAGTCTCCATTTTAAAGAATATTTAAATATTTGCTTCTCAACTGTGATCTTTAAAGTGGATCCACACTAATCTAGACCCTGTAACTGCCAGCCTTACATAGGGATCTCAACCTATATATATAATTTATTATTAAGGGCCAATGTGTTAATCACTTTATATACATTGTCTCACTATTATTTTCCATTTCACAGGTGCAGAAACTGAAAGGTTAAACTAGTTGTCTCAAATCACACAACCGAAAAAGGACCACTTTTTTTTACTTTGGATCATAACTTTAAATCTAATACCAGGTATACATTCCAGTCTTGAGATAGTTTTAGGAATACCTAAAAATATGTTCAAGATAAGGGTGTAGCCTTGATTTTTCTTGCCAACATTTCCTCCCATTAGTCCTTATATATTTTATGATGTGTATAATCCAATTATTCTGAACTTGAGAGTAAAAAGTTGGTCACTGCAAACTTCATGAAGGCTTGACAGCAAAATTTTTAAAAAATAGGAATCATTAGTAATATTAAACACAGGATTTAGGGGCACCTGGGTGGCTCAGTCGGTTAAGCATCCAACTTTGGCTCAGGTCATAATCTCACCATTCGTTCCCGAGTTCAAGCCCTGCATCAGGCTCTGCGCTGACAGCTCAGAGCCTGGAGCCTGTTTGGATTCTGTGTCTCCCTATCTCTCTGCCCCTCCCCCGCTTGTGTTCTATCTCTTGAAAATAAATAAACATTAAAATAAATAAACAAACACAGGATTTGCACAGCAAAGACAAACAAAGAGACACAACTGTGTTAACCAGCAGGGAGGGGATTCAGTTTTAAAACACTTTGTAGATTTATTTATTGTTATTAATTTCTTTAACGGTTATTTATTTTTGAGAGACTGAGAGACAGAGCACGAGCAGGGGAAGGGCAGAGAGAGAAGGAGACACAGAATCTGAAGTAGACTCTAGGCTCTGAGCTATCAGCACAGAGCCTGATGCAGGGCTCGAACTCACGAACCGCGAGATCATGACCTGAGCTGAAGTTGGCCACTTAACCAACTGGGCCACCCAGGCACCCCTAGGTTTATTTATTTTAAAGTTTCTTTATTTTTGGGGGCACCTGGGTGGCTCAGTCGGTTGAGAATCCGACTTCAGCTCAGGTCTGATCTCACTGTTTGTGAGTTCAAGCCCTGCATCAGGCTCTGTGCTGACAGCTCAGAGCCTGGAGCCTACTTCATATTCTACGTGTGTATGTCTCTCTGACCCTCTCCCATTCATAATCTGTGTGTCTCTCTCTCTCAAATATGAATAAATATTTTAAAAAATTTAAAAATGTTTGTTTTCCAGGAGACAAGACAGTACAAGTGGGGGAGGGGCAGAGAGAGAGAGAGAGAGAGAGAATCCCAAGTAGGCTCCGCACTGCCAGTGCAGAGCCTGATGTGAGGCTCGAACCCACAAAGCCATAAGATCATGACCTGAGCTGAAACCAAGAGTCAGACACTTAAACTGACTGAGCCACCTAGGCACCCCAACACTTTGTAGATTCAAAATGAGGACTGTTAAGATCGGTGTCATGGGCTTTGTCCCTCAGGTGAATAAAAAGGTCAGAAGTATGTTTGGCTACAAGGTGAATTTTATCATTCTTACCTTATTCCAAGACTTTCAAGATCAGACTCATTAAGACGGAGCAGTATTGAACCTGTGATTTTATGTCCTTTGGAAGAAAAGGGAGAAAAAAAGATAAATGGTTTCAATAATTATACCATATGCTTTTTTATTTCTTTCAATTTGGAATCACCAAAATTTACTGAGATCAACATTTACTAACCACCCACTAGAGGCAATGGACTGTGCTAAGAACCACTTTCATTTGCCACTTGGAAAGTCTTTTTCTCCATGTGGGGCTCGAACTCACAACCCCCTGACCAAGAATCACATATTCTTCACACTGAGCCAGCCAGGCACCCCTCTCACTTGGACAGTCTTCATTTTAATTAGATAACTATACTGATAGCTATTTTTGATAAATCAAATAAAAACTTTTAAATTATTTGAATGAATTATTTGCGAGGAAGTCCAGCAGCAAAACCAGTGGCTTCCTTCTAAAACAGGTGAGGTTGGGACTGGGGAAGGAAAGGAAGTATAAATCTATTTTTCTTAGAACAGTCAGGTCAAAACCATAGCCTGAAGGGTGCCAAGTGTTGGAGTTCTAAAATCTCCAAGGAGGGGCTTGACTTCCTGATCTTGGAGCTGTGAGTTTGAGCCCCATATTGGCTGAACAAATTACTTAAACAATAATAGAAAAAAAAACCCTCCCAGAAAAGCACATAATGCTGTGTTTTGAAATATATGTTTATTTTTCTTTCTCTCACTATATAATTCATTTTAGTCCTTCCCGACCTCATATTCCAGAACTCTGGACTATTTTCAAACAAATGAAAATCTTTTTTTTTTAAGTTTATTTATTTAGAGAGAGGAAGAGCACTCATGAGTAGGGGAGGGGCAGAAAGAGAGAGAGAGAGAATCCCAAGCAGGTTCTACAATGACAGCCTGGCTCTGGGCTCGACTCCACCCTTGATGATTTTTGATGAGAACACTTGTTAAAGTATAGCTGGCAGGAATTCTGGAGTCCCAAGACCTAATCTTCACATCCTGTTCTGCTTTTCTTCTAGTTGTGTGACTTTTAGAAAGTTACTTAACATCTACGGACCTCAAAACACATCATATGTAAAACAAAATAGGGATTACAGCCTCTAAAGTTCAGGGCTCTGGGGACCTGGGTGGCTCAGTCAGTTGAGTGTCTGACTTTGGCTCAGATCATGATCTCAAGGTTTGTGAGTTCAAGCTCCATGTCGGGCTCTGTGCTGACAGCTCAGAGCCTGGAACCTGTTTTTTGGATTGTTTTCTTCTCTCTCTGCTCCTCCCCCACTCACGCTCTGTATCTCTCTCTCTCAAAAATAAATAAACATTAAAAATCAATTAATTAATTAATTAATTTCAAGGTTCCTGTGAGACTGTATTCCATAATGAGGAAAGGGACCCAACACCTTGTTTTTCCAAATAAAAAGAAATCCAGACTAAGATAGGGATTAGATAGGAAGATTATTGCAATAGGGATATATGCAATGTTGTGATCTCAGAAATCTCAAAGTGGTTCAAAATCAAACAGGAAAAGGTGTTGCTCTTTCTTTCATAGGGTAAAGGAGGGGCAGTGAAAGTGACCCCAGTGTGGTCTGATAGGACAGTATCCTGCTATGCTCATCTGGTTTCCAGGAAAAGCTGATGATGGGGCATTCCACTTTTTTAGTGCTTGCCCAGGTTTGGGGACAAACAAGATTTTAGGGCCTTCTAGGCGAGAGAGAAGCCTGACTAAAGTTTGGTCAAGACCAAGCAGACGGTTAACAAATGAGCATTTGTTGGGGCACTTGGCTGGCTCAGTCAGTGGAACATTGGACCCTGGATCTCAGGGTTGTAAATTCAAGGCCCATTCTGGGTGTACAGATTACTTAAAAAGAAAAAAAATCATAAAAAAAGAAAAAAGAAATGAGCAATTATCAATGTGTGGTCAGTTTTTACCAGTTAAAACATGTAGTGAGTTCTGCTAGCACTTGACAGTAAGTTCAAGAGATAATTCTTAAGGTGGTGACTTAATCTACAGAACACTAAAAAAAAAAAATCTATAGAACACCATTGATACAGAAAGCCAACAATATAGTCAATCATATACTGGAGACAGAAAAATATAAAACTCCTTCATCCTCACCTATTTGCTATTCAGAGACAAATTCCATCCTGAGTGAAGGACAACCAATGGAGCAGAGGAGAAAAGAGAAGTACCATTTCCCACACCATCAAGCTGTTTTTTAAGTCTAGAAGCACAAACTCCCACCCTAGACAAACAAGACTCCATCCTATTACTGCAAAAGTTTACTAAATTTACAAATGAATAAGACAGAGGGTAAGACAGAGAGAGGTAAAGGTTCACATCCATTAGGGGAAGTTTAGATTTCAAGTGGATGGATGCTGGAACTTGAGCGGGTTGCTTAAAACTCACAACCCCATACATTTGCCCCCTGTGATGTGGCCAAGTAGTGGGCTGCTGGGAGTTCGGTGGTCAGCTGAACAATCCAGTGTTATTCAGATTTAACTAGGGAAACGGATTTTGGAGACCAAAACATAAACATTACCAAGTTCTGTAGGTGTAGTCAACAAACATACTAAGCCCTACTGGCATGCTGTGGTAAGGCAACCGGGATGCAGGGATCCATCCGCAGAGCATGTGCCCTCCCCTACAGGAAAACCCCGAGTTAAAGGACGATGGGAGGAAACAAACTTAAAAGCAAAACATACTCCAGGTGTTCAAGGAGCTGCAGGAGCACAGACGGGTCTCCGGAGCCCCGTGAGCCTGAATGACAGCGCCCCTCCGACCAAGGTCTGGGGAAAATGTTCTTCTAAGTAAAAAAAAAAGGGACCGGAGTGTCACCTGTTCCGCGCTGGGGTGGCAGGTTCCCGAAGAAACCCACCTGCCTCACACCAGGTGCCTCACCCAAGTTCACAATCCTCAAAGTCGGCTTTCCTCCTGCGGGTCCCCGACTCTGGACGCCCCATTTATCCTTCCTCCATCTCCAGGGGGCACTCCTGGTCACCCCTCCGGGTACCTCCCCGTCCCCGTCTCAGGCCCCCGGTTCTGGAGGGCTCTCCGCCGCAGGTCGTCCCCCCATCCCCCGCCACCTCGGCGTCCCCGCCTCAGGTCTATCCCTTCTGGTACCTCTCCGCGCAGGTCTCCCTTCCCCGCTGCAGGGCCCCTGCTCAGAGGGGCTCTCCGCCTCAGGTCATCCGCGGCTCGGCGCTCCCCATCCCCCCGGCTCAGGTCCACACCTTTCGTATCTCCCCGCGCAGGTCTGCCTTCTCCGCTTCGGGTCCTCTTTGAGGCCCCCAGCTCACTGCCTCAGGCCCGCGGTCCCCGCCTGGAGTCGCCGTCCCCCGGCCCCTCAGCCCTCTAGCCCTGCTACCTCGCCAGCGTTCCAGCAGTCCGGGATCACTGAAGCCACAGCGCTTTAGGAAGCAGCACACCTCCTCCGGGTCCCAGGTCTGGTGGTCGCGGTGGAGTTTGGAGTCCGGGGACCTTTCTGCTGCGGCGGAAGGGATGTTTGGCGGAGTTCTTGGGCTGCCGTCGCGTCGGGGCCGCTTGAAGGGCTGGCCCGAGTCTGCTCCCTGCATGGCTACAACCAGCACCAGGCGCAGCAGAGTCAAGAACCGCGGCGCTTAGACCGCACGCAGGCGCACTGACTGCAGGTCGGTGAGGACGAGTCCCCTCAGCACAGCCAGCCTACAGGCCTCCCGCGCAGGCGCACTGGTACCTCAGACCTTGTAGCCGGGCAGCGCAGCCACTTCAGCCACCCGGCCCCCTTGCGCAGGCGCAATGACAGCCCAATGGTCCTCAACAGGTCGGGGAATTTACAGAAAGGGAGCGACTAGACGCAGAGCCAAGGAAGTGCTAATAAGAGCAGGGTGAGGAAAGAGTGTATCTTGGATCCGTGGAAGCCCGGTCAGAGTCCGGAGCACCGTCTCCTCTGGTGAATTGCGGGTGTCTTCTTCCAAATGAATATCCCAGGCATACCCTTGGCCGTGTTACAGATGCCACAAACTTAAACCTAAAAAGCCATCATCAGGCTGCCAGCATTCTTCCCAATTAAGAGAAAAATGGGCAAGAAGCTGAACTGGAAGACCCTAGAATGATTTCACATCTGATACGAAGGTAGTCTTCTTGCATTTCACAAGCTCTATGGTATTGCTGGTCAGTTAGTTACAGAGCCCTTGGGGGTGCCTATCCACGAACTCTTATCTTCAGGTTTCCATACAGAAGGAGACTTCAAACTTCTCCGTAAAAGAATCCTCAACCCCTCTCTCCACCCCAACTCCCCGCCCAGAGAAAAGGAAGTGGTCAACCTGATGATTGTTAAACAAAATTCACCTGAGCAGATGTGAGGATCTAACTGGCTTTATTCAATGATTCATGAATAGGACAACAGCCTGCCTAGTAAGGAGAAAGGAACTGTACAAAATGGAAGATATTTAAAGACAGAAGGGATGTAAGACAAGGAAGTCATGACGAAAGAAAGGGTTGTTTTAGGCAGAGTCGCCCAACTGTGGGGGGAAGGCAGGCGTCTACCAGGCTACTACCCTACCAGTGTTGGCCAGGAAATTCCAGACTCACCTGTTAAAGTTCACAGTCCAGAGAAAGGCTGAAACTCCAATTACTTTGGATGCTAAGTCTTGGTTTGCTGATGTGGGGGCCTCACATGGGTGATTTCATTTCGGACCTGTTTCTTTTTCAACATTACTTAACATTTATCTTCAAGGACTTTTACCACCTGGTTGTAACAGCCTGTAAAAATGGGAGGCATGTCCCCATCAATTTAGTCACTCAGGGGCAGAACCAAACTTCCCTATAAATCCTAGTTTGTGCAATTCACTGGTAAAAAGACTACTACTGCCACCAATACACCTCCCAATCCGCCCAGTCATAGACCCGCCTAGGGGATAAAGAGTGTATGAAGCAGATTATCATCAAGCATTATGAGCTAGTAGTCTGGTAGACAGCAAAATATTCCTAGCATACACTTAGAGCTTCACTGTGGAGCCAGGCATTGTTCTAAAGGTTTTACAAATATTCATTTATGTATCACAACAACCTTAGGGTGTAAGGAACTAGCATACAGAGAAATAAATAATCTGCCTGTGGTCACACAGCTAGTAAGTGATGAAGCTTGGATTCAAACCCAGGCAGTCTAGCTTGGCTCCAAAGTCCATGCTCTTAATCACTTGCTAAATTGCTTCTTAATGGGAGTTTTGATATAAAATTATTTTATATCAGTTAACTCAAAATTTTCAATTGTTCCTTTGTCCCATAGACCCATGGAGGAAAGTATAGAGAGAGGGGTACTTGCCCTCCATCTGCCTGGAAGGGCCAAGCTCAGCAAAACATGCCCTTAAGCCCCAGAATAATTTGTGATGAGACCACAGAGTTGCCAAGACTTGTGAAACCAAAACAAAGGAGTGAAAGAGACAACAAATAGCACATGAATGAAAGCCTTATATTTCAACTTGGAAATGGCTGGCTTAAAACCTTGTATTTTTTAGACTTGTGGGAAAATCTGCCCTGACAGCAAGGTTTCCTTGGCAGTAGAAGGTGGTATAAGCAGGGTTTTAAGTTTAATCGACTGGGTTTGTTCAAAGCAGTTGCGTTGGAGAACTTCAATTTTCTATTTGTGTTGGTTAAAGAGTGTAATTTAATTCCATATTTAGTATTTCCCCTACTTTCTAGGGGCCCTAGATCTTGTGCAAGATGGTTGGTTACTTGCTCAAGGTCACATGGCTGCCAAGTGACAGAATGGAGATTCTAAGCTGACTCCAAAACTTTGGTGCTTTCTAGTTTGCTAGTTGAGTTAACTCAGTTACAGTCGTGGTGATCTTGTTCCTTCTAGTCTTTCCACAACTTGGGAACAGTTACCTACCTGACATAAGCCCTCTGCTCTGGTCATATTGAAAGAAATGACTGTTCAGACTCTCCTCTGATGTCACACTCACCATAGTTAGGACTAGAAAAAAATGTAACTTCAAATTAATTTAAGGCCCATTGCTTAATGACCTTGAGTATCTCCAGCCATCTTTCCCAGCCCTTCCCTAGCTGCCTTCTACCTACCCAGCTGAGCTGGGCAATTTTATTTCTGTCAGCATTAACCTTGTGGTTTTTATCTCTCCACAGCTTCCTCTTCAACCAGTGCTGCTGGTTCTCAATGCCAGCTGTCATCACTCTGTTATACTTCCTCTTTACCCTTGGCGGAACCTTGCCTTCTCAAGACATCAAGACATTCTTTTTTTTTTTTTTTAAACATTTGCCCCAAATCCCAAAGCCAACCCAAAATTCTTTTTTTTTTTAATTTAATGTTATTATTTTGCAAGGTTTTTATTTTTTAAGTAATCTCTATACCCAATGTGGGGCTCAAACGCACAGTCCTGAGATCAAGAGTTGTATGCTCCATTGACTGAGCCAGCTGGGCGCCCCAAGCCAAAATTCTCTTTTCTTTTTTTAAAATTTATTTTGAGAGAGTAAGAGGGAGGGAGGGATGGGCAGAGAGAGAGAGAGAGCGAGAGAGAGAGAGAGAGAGAATCCCAAACAGAATCTGCACTGTCAACGCAGAGCCTAATGGGGGCTGGAACTCATGAACCATAAGATCATGACTTGAGCTGAAATCAAGAGTTCATTGCTCACCTGACTGAGCCACCCAGGCACCCCAAGCCAAAATTGCTAAAAAAAGTATTGATTTTTCTCATCTGATGAAAATAATGCTCAAGAAAGAAAACTTGCAAAACAAAATGTGTATATATCCACCTACAGATCCAAAGATCACTTCCTGGTAGGTGCCCCATAAATTTTTTTCTGTTCATAAATGTAGAAACTTATCTCCAGGTCTGGGAATTCTTTGGTAAAAAGCTCCTGCATAATAACAGTAATTACCATATTTGAATATCTGCTATGAGCCAGACATCCTACTTATGCTTTACTTTATATGCATAATTCCGAATCCTTTAAAAAATTTTAATTTTTTAAAATTTATTTCTGAGAGAGAGAGAGACAGCATGAGCAGGGGAGGGTCAGAGAGGGAGAGGGAGACACAGAATCTGAAACAGGCACCAGGCTCTGAGCTGGCTGTCAGCACAGAGCCCAACATGGGGCTCGAACCACGAACCGTGAGATCGTGACCTGAGCCAAAGTCAGACGCTTAACCGACTGAGCCACCCAGGTGCCCCATAATTTCTAATCCTTATAACAACCTCATTAGATAGGTATTTTTTTTGTTAGACTTACTTGGTTATAAATATATTCATCCATTCATTCAAGAAATAGTAATATTGATTGGGTACTTAATGATTTTCCTGGCACCTCAGACACATCAGTGAACCAAAGAAACAGAAATCCCTGCCCTAGTGAAACCTATATTCTAATCGGGGGAGATTGGCAGTGAATAATAATCAATTAACAAGAAAAAAGCATACATTAGAAGTTAGTGATATGAAAAAAATTTTTAAGAGGAGTGGATGGGGACAGAGTCACAATTTTGGATAGGGTAGTCATAATGGCACTTTTGAGAAAGTACCATTTAAGCAGAGACTTGAAAGAGATGAAGCCGTCAGCCATGTAGTGTCTAGAAGAAAAGCATTCCAGACAAACGGAACAGAAAGTGCAAAAGCTTTTGAAGCAGGAGCTTGCCTGGAGTTGAGAAACAGTAAGGAGGCCAGTGTGGATGTGACAAGTGAATAAAGGGGAAGAATTATAAAGGCTGCAAACTATAAGCAGCTGTGAGGTCCCATCTTCACAGCTCTATATCTAGAGATGAAAGAAAGCCTCTGCTCCTCCAGTTCCAACAGAAAATCATAAGGAAATGACTTCAAAGCCTGCATTGCATTCATTCCTGTATCAATTGCTGTGTTATAAAATAATTGACCCAATCAGGTCACATTGTAAGCCCTTGGGTGGGAAGGCAAGGAAGAGAAGTGGTTCTGAACAAGGACATGAAGTGTTGTTATACTCACCATGTAAGGAACTGAAGCTCAGAGAGGTGAAATTATGTGTATTAAGTGCTTTGGGATTGGAACCCAGCTTTGCCTTAAAACCATTCATTGTTCTTTTCTGTAACTTGAGCTGGGTACAAGTCTTTTTTTTTTTTTTAATGTTTTATTTATTTCTAGGAGAGAGAGAGAGACAGCGTGAGCAGGGGAGGGTCAGAGAGAGAGGGTGTCACAGACTGAAACAGGCTCCAGGCTCTGAGCTGGCAGTCAGCACAGAGCCCGATGCGGGGCTCGAACCCACGAACCGCGAGATCATGACCTAAGCGAAAGTCGGACGCTTAACCGACTAAGCCACCCAGGCGCCCCAAGCTGGGTACAAGTTCTGTTGCTTGTAGGTATTCACAGGAACAGGCCAGCCCGTTTTACAGAGTTTAGGTTATTGTGACTCCCTATACCTGGCTCAGTGTTTGGGGTGATGTGAAGATGTATTTGGGGGTTGGGATTTTCAAACACATAAGGGAGTGGCCAGATGTCAGGGGCTGGGTTACTGCTAAAAGTAACTCATGGATCTTTATTTTTTTTAAAGTAAACTCTAAGCCCAGTGTAGGCTCAAACTCATGACCCTGAGATCAAGAGTCACGAGCTCTAAGGGTGCCTAGGTAGTTCAGTTGGTTAAGTGTCCGACTTCGGCTTAGGTCATGATCTCATGGTTCATGGGTTCGAGCCCCACGTCGGGCTCTGTGCTGACAGCTAGCTCAGATCCTGGAGCCTATTTCAGATTCTGTGTCTCCCTCTCTCTCTGACTCTTCCCTGTTCCTGCTGTCTCTCTCTCTCAGATATAAATAAAATGTTTTCTTAAAAGTTAAAAAAAAAAAAAGAGTCACAGGCTCTACTGACTGAGCCAACCAGACATCCCATTCATCTCATTAATAATTTTATTTATTTATTTATTATTTATTTATTTATTTATTTTTTTTTTTAAAGTAACCTCCACACCCAACCTGGGGTTCGAATCCACAACCCTGAGATCAAGGGTTGCATGCTTCACATAGTGTACTAGCCAGGTGCCCCTTGTGAATCCTTTTAAAAATGACTGCTAAGTGGGGTGCCTGGGTGGCTCAGCTGGTTAAGCATCTGACTTCGGCTCAGGTCATGATCTTGCGGTTCGTGGGTTCGAGCCCCGCCCAGGCTCTGTGCTGACAGCCAGCTCAGAGCCTGGACCCTGTTTCAGATTCTGTGTCTCCCTCTCTCTCTGACCCTCCCCTGCTCACACTGTCTCTGTCTCTCAGAAATAAATAAAACATTAAAAAAAAAAAAACTGACTGCTAAGAGCCAATCTCAACTCATATTTCAGATGTAGCACTGGTTCCTGAATTCAAATGGTAGTTCCATGGACCAGTCTTATTCTAAATAGATTTTCTTGGGAGCATCTATGCTACAACAAAAGGGGAATTTGCCATTGCTAGGTTTAGCTATCCTAAAATCATTAGAAGAGCTTAGGTAGAAGCCAATACTGTGGACAGACCTCGGACCTTTGTGGGGTTTTGTTTGTTTTGTTTTAAGATTTTATTTTTAAGCAATCTCCACACCCAACATAGGGCTTGAACTCACCACCCTGACATCAAGAGTCGCACACCAGCCAGGTGCCCCCAGACCTTGGATCTTTGATGAGAACACTCAGCCATTTGATCAACTTAACAAAGAGTTCACTCTACCTTTGTACTTCCAACTACATGAGCCAATAAACTAGTTTTTCAGCCCCTGTGAGTTGGATTTTCTCTTTTGTGTGTGTGTGTGATTTGCAGTTTTGGATTTTCTCTCATTTGTAGCTGAAAGCATCCCTGATAACACTTCGCAACCTTAATGTCTGACAGGGCTGATTTTTTCCTTGTTGTGACACTTGTATCTAGATTTCTCATCATTTATACCCTACTATCCCTAGTGAATACCACTGCTGTCAACCAAATTCACAAAAACCCTTGTCTCTCAGAAATTTCCTGCCACTCACTGAGTGGGCCCATGTTGTTATGGACTGCATTGTGTCCCCCCAGAATCCCAGTGTGACTGTATTTGGAGACAGTGCTAATTTTTTTTTTTTTTTTTTTTTTTTGGGTAGGCTCTACTCCCAACACGGGGCTTAAACTCATGACCCCAAGATCAAGAGTTGCATCTTTAGGGCTGGCTGGCTTGGTCAGTGGAGCATGTGGCTCTTGATCTCTGGTTGGGTGTGGAAATTACTTAAAATAAAATCTTTTAAAAGATGTTTATTGGGGCGCCTGGATGGCTCAGTCGGTTAAGTCTCCGACTTCAGCTCAGGTCATGATTTTACGGTTCGTGGGTTCGAGCCCTGTGTCAGGCTCTGAGCTGACAGCTAGCTCGGAGCCTGGAGCCTGCTTCAGAGTATCTGAAGAGTATCTCCCTCTTTCTCTGACCCTCCCCTGCTCACTCTCTCTCTCTCTCTCAGAAATAAATAAAACATTAAAAATTGAAAAAAAAAGACGTTTATTTACTTTTGAGACAGAAAGAGAGCAGGGGAGAGGCAGAGAGAGAGGGAGATAGAGGATCTGAAGCAGGCTCTGTGCTGACAGTAGAGATCCTAATGTGGGGCTCAAACTCATGAACCATGAGATCATGACCTGAGCTGAAACCAAGAGTCAGACGCTTAACTGACTGAGCCATCCAGGCATCCCACTTAAAAATAAGGTCTTAAAAAAAAAAAAAGAATTGTATGCTCTCCTGACTGAGCCAGCCAGGTACCCCTGGCCTTTTTAAGGAGGTAATTAAGGTTAAATGGGGTCATACAAGAGTTAATCCAGCAGACTGATATCCTTATAAGAACAGGAAGAGGCACTAGAGATCTCTGAGGCTGGAATCTTATTTTCTGGATCTACTTTGAAAGCATCAGCAGTGTTTCAGTTCTATTATTTACACTATTAATTTAGCTTTATATTGTTTTCTGTTGTTTTTATGTTCCTCATTTGTGTTTTATGTTCTCAGCCCCATGTACAGTAATTATTAACTCTTTTTCATTCCCTACTACCTGTTTGCACATTAATGATAGAAAACTGACGGTAGGGGCGCCTCGGTGGCTTAGTCGGTTAAGCGTCCGACTTTCGCTTAGGTCATGATCTCACGTTTCGTGGGTTCGAGCCCCGTGTCGGGCTCTGTGCTGACTGCCAGCTCAGAGCCTGGAGCCTGTTTCAGTCTGTGACTCCCTCTCTCCCTGACCCTCTCCTGCTCACGCTGTCTCTCTCTCTCTCCTAGAAATAAATAAAACATTAAAAAAAAAAGAAAACTGATGGTAACCGGATGATGACATTTATCTTGAAATTATCTGATGTACCCTGATTGTACCATATCCTGGATGGCACCTTAATGTCCAGAAGAATGCATACATTCAGATTGTTCCAAGACTTCCCCTGCTCTGAGATTTCAAGAAACCCATCACCCTCTGGAGGTAGGCAGGCCAGGTTGAGAACCCAGAGGGTGCTTTGCTTATAAAAATCAAATGCAAGCCAGGAGGAAATGAGATCAGTTTATTGAATAGTGTAAGTGATGGAGTATAGCAGACAGTGTCTGAAAGACTTGGAAAAGTGAATCTGTCTGTTGCTAGGGGTCAGGAGTTTATATTGGCAAGAGGTCCAGGGTACCCATTCCTTCAGGAATCCAAGGTAGCGTCAGATCAAAAGCAAGTGTCAGGTGAACAATAAGTGTTATTCTATAAATCACCAAAGGTAGGGGTTACTGATGACAGTGTTGATGAAGGTTTGTTCGAAGCTAATGTACTGGAACATGTTTGGGATCCAGTTCTTTTTAGATGTTACCTGATCCAAGTGTTTGAGGGCTTAGGATGAACTTAGAGAATGATTAACTTTCTTGTCTTCCTTTCGAGTTGGAACATAGCTTCTTTGGTTTACTCAGATGCAAAATATTGAATATGAGTAAATGGCACTTAGCAGAGAAATAGCAGAAATGGAGCCTTTCTAAAATGGAGTCCCTGGCGCCTGGGTGGCTCAGTCAGATTAAGCATCTGACTCTCAGTTTGGGCTCAGGTCATGATCTCACAGTTTGTGGGTTTGAGACCCACATCAGGCTCTCTTGCTTGGGATTCTCTCTCTCCTTCTCTCTCTGCCCCTCCCCCTTAAATAAGTAATCTTTAAAAATTAATAAAAAAATTTTTTAATGTTTATTTTTGAGAGAGAGACAGAGACAGAGTGCAGGTAGGGGAGGGACAGAGAGAGTAGGAAACAACAGAATTCCAAACAGACTCCAGGCTCCAATCTGTCAGCACAGAGCCTGATGTGGGGCACAAATTCACAAACCTGAGTTTCATGCCCTGAGCCAAAGTTGGATGCTTAACTGACTGAGCCACCCAGGCGCTCCTACATTTAAAAAAATAATAATAAAGGGGCGCCTGGGTGGCTTAGTCGGTTAAGCGTCCGACTTTCGCTTAGGTCATGATCTTGCGGTTTGTGGGTTTGAGCCCCGCGTCGGGCCCCGTGCTGACTCCCAGCTCAGAGCCTGGAGCCTGTTTCAGTCTGTGACTCCCTCTCTCTGACCCTCCCCTGCTCAGGCTGTCTCTCTCTCTCTCTCCTAGAAATAAATAAAACATTAAAAATAATAATAATAATAATAAAGTAAAATGGAATCCCTTCAATTTCCATACCATATTCCTTTCATGTATTTACCTTTACTTCCCCATATATAAACTGTTTCTAGGCTCCCCTAGCTTTGGGAACAACCTCTGCCTTCTTTTGGGACTGCCCTTCCGATTGTAAAGCTTTCTTTGCTTCAAAACTGGTGTCTCAGACATTGGCTTACTGGCATCGGGTACACAGACAAGTTTCCCTTCTGTAACATCTCCTTCCCTGTGCACACACAGCAGAAAGACCACGTGAGGACACAGCAAGAACATGGCTCTCTGGAAACCAGGAAGAGAGGTCAAACCAGAAACCAATTGTGCTGGCACCTTGATCATGGACTTCCAGCCTCTAGCAGTGAGAAACTAAACTTCTGTTATATTAAAGCCACAGCCTGTGATATTTTATTATGGCAGCCCTAGCAGACGAATACCCATGACCACCATGTTTGTACCATATCCACTCCTGAGTTGATGGCCTAAGGTTGGACATTTGCAAAATAAAGTCACATGTATTTATCTATTTCTCTACTCTTTAAAAAATTTTTTTTCTCATTATATTTATTTATTTTTGAGAGACAGAGTACGAGTGGAGGAGAGATTGAGAGAGGAGACACAGAATCCGAAGCAGGTTCCAGGCTCTGAGCAAACGTTCAGCACAGAGCCCGATGTGGGGCTTGAACCACAAACCGCGAGATCACGACCTGAGCCGAAGTTGGATACTCAACCAATTGAGCCACCCAGGCACCCCTCTATTTCTCTACTCTTAAGGGTGTTATCATTATTAACAAAACACATATTGATTCAAGTATTAAGGAAGGCTTTGATCATTTTTTTTACATTCCTTCCCCAAGTTAAATATCTTGTTTATATTGTGATCCTTCTCATTTAAAAACTTGACCCTTGGGGAGGGTGCCTGGGTGGCTCAGTTGGTTGAGCACCAGCTTCGGCTCAGGTCATAATCTCATAGTTCGTAGGTTCGAGGCCCGCGTCGGGCTCTATGCCGACAGCCAGCTCAGAGCCTGGAGCCTGTTTCAGATTCTGTGTCTCCCTCTCTCTCTGACCCTCCCCTGCTCACGCGGTCTCTCTCTCTCTCCCTTTCTCATAAATAAAAAACATTAAAAAAAAGAAAGCAACACTGTTAAAAAAAAAAACAAAACTTGACCCTTGGGGTGCCTGGGTGGCTCAGTCAGTTAGGTGTCCAACTCTTTGATTTCAGCTCAGGTGGTGATCTCATGGTTCCTGAGATCCAGCCCCATGTTGGGCTCTCCTCTGGGCTCATAGCCTGCTTGGGATTCTCTCTCTCCTTCTGCCCCTCTCCACACTCACACATGCTTTCACTCTCTCTCAAAATTAAAAATAAACAAATAAGTAAAAATAAAACTTCTATCCTTAGGAAAGAGAAGTACTGCATATATTTGAAGTGGATTCCAGGGAGGCAGCTGGCTGGCTCAGTGGGTAGATCTCCGGATGGTGAGTTCCAGCCCCACCTTGGGCATGGGCATACAGCTTACTTAAAATAAAAAAAGGGGGAAGTGGCTGTGGGAAGGTGAACTTTCCCTTACCGAGTGCTCTCTGAGTAGGGGAGCCGCAGGGGGTACGGGGGGTGGCAGGGGGGACTGGCACCAGATTCTGAGGAGGAGAGCAGTGTTCCTTGGGGAAAAGACCCTTTGCCTTGGGAAAGTAGTTAAGCAGGCCCTGAATCTTCAGGGTGTTGGTGGAAGCCGGTGCTAAGCTTCTAAGGGGGGAAGTTTAGGGAAGATACTGTAAAAGTGAGGCGTTCGGGGTTTGCAGAAGGCAACTGGGAGAGAGGGTTTAGAAGAAAATTGAGTAAAGAGAGAAGACTGTTATTGGAGCACATTACCACGACAGCCCCCACCCAACGCTTTTGTTGTTTGGAAATCTTTCAACAGGCTGCATTCCTTCTGTGGGAGATGGAGTGTGAGAATCTGCTCACAAATGGAAACAAATGGTTTTCAGGGCAAAGGAAGAAATGAAACTTAAGGAAGACTACAGACTTTCTGGAATAAGGAGGCTACTTACATGAGTCTGAGTCACTTAAGACTGCTATTGAAAGACACTGTAGGGGCGCCTGGGTGACTCAGGAGGTTGGGCGTCTGAATTCGGCTCAGGTCATGACCTTGCAATTTGTGGGTTTGAACCCCGCGTGGGGCTCTGTGCTGACAGCTCAGGGCCTGGAGCCTGTATTAGATTCCGTGTCTCCCTGGCTCTCTGCCCCTTCCCCGCTCACACTCTGTCTCTGTCTCTCAAAATAAAGACATAAAAAAAAAGACACTGTATATCTATCTTACAGATTAATTGGGCTGCAGCCCAAGGACAGATGAATGGGTAAAGAAAACATATATATACATGCAATGGAATATTATTGAATCTTAAAAGAAGGAAATTCAGACATGCTACAACACGAATGGGCCTTGAGGACGTGATGTCAATGTCACAAAAAGACAAATGTTTTAGGATGTGGGAAACAAAGGCAAAAGAAAAAAGTTAAATTTCCTTCCTGCTTACAGCCCATTGACAAGTCCTTCAAACAGGCAGAGTGACCTTCCTCCAGGAGCTCAGCTGTCTCAGTGCTGACACATGGCTAAGGGCAAAAGGCAATCTTAGCTTAACGCCATCCTGACCCCCCAAGATCCTGTGAGTCTAGTGTTAACATATACAATTTCTGGGGTGTCTGGGTGGCTCAATTCGTTAAGCATCTGACTCTGGCTCTTGGTTTCACGAGTTCCAGCCCTGGATCGGGCTCTGCGCTGACAGTGTGGAGGCTGCTTGAGATTCTCTCTCCCTTTTTCTCTGCCCTTACCCCACTCACACTGTCTCTGTCTCTCTCAAAATAAATAAATACACTTAAAAAAACAATAAACAATAAAACAATAAAACATACAAAAACATATAAAAACTCCTTTGGAAACTTCCTTTACATCTGACCCCTCAAACATATGTTGGCAATCATCCTCCAAGCATATGGCTCACTGATATACATCTGAAGGATCTCATGACTGAGGGTTTACTAATTGGCAATTTTTAAATGGCCTTTTCCTAACAATAGCTAGTCTCCTCAGGGTCCTGGAAACCTTGTTTCCAAAATTTCTTGGAGGCTTGTGCTGTCCCTAACCCACTCCCAACTCGAAAGTATATAATCAGTCACCCCTCACAACCCCAGTGCAGCTCTTCTGCCCACAGGTCTGGACCCATGTTTTAATAAAACCCCTTTTTATTTTTGGAGATTGTGAGCAGGGGAGAGGGGCAGAGGAAGAGATGGAGAGAATCTTAAGCAGGCTCCACACTCAGCAAGGAGCCTGGCGCAGGGCTTGATCCCATGACCTTGGTATCATGACCTGAGCTGAAATCGAGAGTCAGGTGCTCAACTGACTGAGACACCCAGAAGCCCCAGTAAAACCACCTTTTTGCACTGAAGACATCTCAAGAACTCTTTCTTGACCATTTTCTCTGAACCCCAACATTTCTACATCATTTCCACTTATTTATAATGCGGTATCTAGAGTAGTGTAACTAATAGAAATTAGAATGGTAGTTTCCAGGAACCAGGAAGATAACGAGAAAATGAAAGTTATTTAATGGGTATAGAGTTTCAGTTTTGCAAGATGAAAAAATTCTGAAGATTGATTGCACAACAATGGGAATGTACTTTTCCCAACTTAGCCAGCAGCCACACCTTTAATTTTCAATTTTGTGCAACAGTTTTGTTATAGGGTTTTATGAGAATTGAGTCTAGCACATAGAAAATGCTCCATACATGTGAGATATAACTATTACGAAAAGCATCCTTAAGCCTCCTTCTTCAATACATTAATTCAACAAATGTCAACACTTTCTTTAATGCATCATTCTACACTTTGGGAAAACCACAGGAAAAAAAGTACTACCTCCATGGAGCTTATACATACTTGAAGTCTATATAGTCTATATATTCAACTCTATGCACTTACTAAATTACTAGTGGTAGATTCAGATAAGACATGAGTAGATCATAAGTTCTGGGGCGGGGGGTGGGAGAAACAAGCCAAGAGTGCAGGAAAGGCGGGTCGTTTTAGGAAGTGCTGTGCCCTGACATGTGAACAGAGACCCAAGTGAAGGGAGCCTGTGTGGTGCTCCATTATGTGATGAGTATCTTTAGTATTTTAACAACCTTGTATCATGTTACAAATAATACCTGATTAACTTTGCTAACATTAGACTCACCAAGCAAAATTTATATCAAATTCTAATATCTGAAACACAGGCAAACAAAAAATCTTTTCTCGTTTGATGATAAAATAACGTAAACAATGATACATTGAAACACTGGAAGACAGCCATTAGAATTGTCATAGAAGGGGAGCCCTGGTGACTCAGTTCAGCATCCAATTTTTGGTTTTGGCTCAGGTCATGATCTCATAGTTCAGGCTAGTGCAGAGCCTGCTTAGAGTCCTTTCTCTGTCTCCTCTCCTTGCCCCTCCCCTGCTTGTGCACTCTCTCTCTTAAAATAAACATTAAAAGATTATTTTTAAAGGGGGGCCTGGGTGGCTCAGTCGGTTAAGCGTCTGACTTCAGCTCAGGTCATGATCTCACAGTTCGTGAGTTCAAGCTCCTCATCAGGCTCTGTGCTGACAGCTCAGAGCCTGGAGCCTGCTTTGGATTCTAAGTCTCCTCTCTCTGCCCCTCTCGCACTTGTGCTCTGTCTCTCAAAAATTAATAGACATTAAAAAAAAAAAAGAAAAAAAGTCATACAAAATTTTTTTTTTTAAAACGGGGCACCTGGGTGGCTGAGTCAGTTGGGCGTCTGACTTCAGCTCAGGTCATGATCTCACGGCGCGTGGGTTCGAGCCCTGTGCTGGGCTCTGTGCTGGAAGTTTGGAGCCTAGAGCCTGTTTGGATTCTGTGTCTCCTTCCCTCTCTCTCTGTCTCTCCCTGCTCACACTCTGTCTCTCTCTCCTTCAGATATAAATAAACATTTAAAAGTTTTTTTAAATTAAAAAACAACAAATAAAAACAAAAGGTTACATACTATACATACATATATTTTATATGAAAGTCTAGAAAAGGCAAAACTATAATAACAAAAAAGAGATTAACAGTTGACTGAGTAGAGGGTGTGGTGGGAAGGATGTGGGGAGGGCAGAGAGGATCAGAGGGCACAAGAAAACATTTTTAAGTGATGGAAATGTTCTATATATGGACTGTGGTGGTAGTTATACAACTATACACAATTATTAAAATTCATGAAACTGTATACTGAACATGGGTACATCTTACTGTATGTAAATTATGCCTCAACAAATCTGGAAAGAAATTCAGCATAGCATATACAATTTAAGATGTACACATTTTCCTTTATGTGAAAAATAATTGTAATACATTTTTTTTCAGATTTTATTTTATTATTTTGAGAGAGAGAGGGCACAAGTAAGGGTCTGAGAGAGAGAGAGAGAGAGAGAGAGAGAAGTGGGGCTCATGTTCACCGGAACTGGGGCTTGAGCATACCTGAACTATATACAAATCTGTAATAGTTCATAAATCTTCAACAGTGATTCTTACCATTGGGAATTTTGATGGGACTATTGCCTAGATGTAGGATCTGAGGATCTGAAACCTCCTGAACATTTTTATTAACATATTAAGGATCGGTGATTGATGCCAAATAACCTCACATATATATTAGTTACCCCACCTGGAATCTATCATCATTAATCCTTTCTGGAAGGTCATCCCTGACTGTGACCCCACACATGCCCAGTTAGGTGACTCTCTGTGGTTCCTCTTCTGTCCCCACTACCAGTATCCTAGAGTTTACAGCGCTTCTTGACCAGGTGTTTACCTAACTCAGGGACTAGGGCCTGTTTGCCCCTGAATTGCGAAAACCA
Organism: Proteles cristata cristata; assembly: GCA_017311185.1. Taxonomy (NCBI): domain Eukaryota; kingdom Metazoa; phylum Chordata; class Mammalia; order Carnivora; family Hyaenidae; genus Proteles; species Proteles cristata. The sequence continues at coordinate 110,871 of JAESUZ010002590.1, forward strand.
AAAATGCAAAAATGGCTCTAATCATCCCAAATGTCCCTTGAAGGGACAAAATTACTCCAAGTTAAGAACTACAAATTTGTGTCTTATATCAGTCTAATCATCCTCTCCTCCAGCCTCTGCACAGCTTCCAGATTCCTAAACTTTGCTGTTCTAAGTGTAGTCCTTGGACCAGCAGCATTGGCGTTAAGGGAGCTTGTTAGGAAAGCCGAATATTAGGCCCAATCTCAGATCCACTGAATTAGAATCTGACTTTTAACAGGATTAACTATCCTGGTGATATGCGCATTAAATTTGAGAAGCACTACCAGGTCTCTAACTTGCTTGAGGGTGAGTATCACTTGGACCCTCGGTTAACAGTTAAACAAATTCCTGGAGATTATCATTCCATGGTAAAGGTCAGGGCCTAAGAACCTGCATTGTTAGCATGTGGCTCAGGTAATCCTTATCCTTGGGCCAATTTGGGAACTGCTACTCTAAAATTAACATCAGATTTTGTCATTATTCAACTAGAATTAAAATCCCTTTAGGGGCGCCTGGGTGGCTTAGTCGGTTAAGCGTCCGACTTTCACTCGGGTCATGGTCTCGCGGTTCGTGGGTTCGAGCCCCGCGTCGGGCTCTGTGCTGACTGCCAGCTCAGAGCTTGGAGCCTGTTTCATTCTGTGACTCCCTCTCTCTCTAATCCTCCCCTGCTCACGCTGTCTCTCTCTCTCTCTTAGAAATAAATAAAACATTAAAAAAAAAAAAAAAAAAGAATTAAAATCCCTTTAGTGACTCTCCGTGGCCTACAGTAGTGATTCTCAACTCAACCTTAGGTGCTTACCTGGGGAGTATTTAGAAATCCTGTTGCTCGGCTGTTCCCCAAACCCACTAAAGACTCTAGCAGAGGGACCCATCCATTGGTGAATTTTTCAAAGCTCCCCAGTTGCAGCCAATGTTAAGAACCATTGGGAACGATCAATGGTTAACCTGGATTATAAAACCCAACTGTAAAAGGCCTCTGCCTGCCTTCCTAGCCCTATTTTGCATTGTATTTTTGCCTATGTATACCATACCCCATCCTCACTAAACTACCTGCAATTCCCAAACCTGTGGTACTTTCATGCCCCTGGGCCTTTCTCTGAATGGCAGTTATTCATCCCTAAGGACTGAATTACCACTTAGCTTCTTCCCTTTTAGAGTGATTTTAGATTTCCTTGACATGCTTGCCTGGGCAGAGTAAATCATTCTCTTCTCTATGCTAATACCATGCCTCTTTGTGTAGAGCTCTATTACTATACTTACATTATACAGTTGATTCTTGAACAACTTGGGTTTGAACTGTGCGTGTCCACTTAACAGGCAGATTTTTTTTGATATGGTACAGTACTGTATTTTCCTTATGATTTTCTTAACATTTTTTTCTCTTTATTGTAAAAATATGATATATAATGCGTAAAACATACAAAGTATGTGTTAATCAACTGTTTATGTCATTGGTAAGGCTTCCGGTCAATAATTAAGTTTTGGGGGGAGTCAAAAATTATACACGGATCTTTACTGGTGGGGTATGAGGTCTATGTGTGTAGATGTCAGTGTCCCTAACCTCGTTGTTCAAGGATCAATCGTAGTAATGGGTTACAATTATCTTGAAACAGAGGTTAACAGTTAAACAAATTCCTGGAGATTCTTGAACATAAGAAACAAATTCTTGAACATGAGAACTATGGCTGGTTTAGTTTTATATTCCTGGTACCTAGCTAAGGGCCAGGAATATGGTAGGTAGCTAGTAGTATTTTTGATTAATGAAAGGAGAAAAAAAAGAAGAAAATAAAAACAAGCAGGAATATTGCTTTCTTTAAAAATCTGATTTAATATAATCTAACATTAAACTCTTAATTAGAGGGGCACCTGGGTGGCTCAGTTGGTTAAGCATCCAACTTCGGCTCAGGTCATGATCTCACAGTTTGTGAGTTTGAGCCCCATGTGGGGCTCTGTGCTGACAGCTCAGGGCCTGGAGCCTGCTTTGGATGCTGTGTCTCCCTCTCTCTCTACTCCTTCCCTACTCAGCTCTGTCTCCTTCTCTCTCTCAAAAATAAACAAACATTAAAAAGATTTAAAAAAAAAAAAGAACTTAACATCTTGATAAAAATAATCGTATTTAGAAAAGAACTTTAAGCTGTTTCACCTGGAGAAATATGCATGAAAGCACTGAGAGAGAAATAAGCCCTTTCCTTAATTCAGTAACATAATTTGGTCCACAAATTCATTACAAGGAGTTGAAATAATCCTGTTTTTTTAGGTGTCTGAGGCATCTTTTGAATTGAGGTGAAATTCACCTAACTGGAAAATTTTAATTTTTTTAAATAATCATTTTAAAGTGTCATTTAGTAAATCGCAATGTTATACAACCACCATCTAGACTAAGTTCTAAAATAATTTTCCTCCCCTCAAAAGAAAACCTGCTATAAACATTGGGGTGCCCCTATGAATCAGTACTTTCAACAATAGCCAAATTATGGAAAGAGCCTAAATGCCCATTAACTGATGAATGGATAAAGAAGATATGGTTTATATATACAATGGAATACTATTTGGCAATGAGAAAGAATGAAATCCTGCCATTTGCAGTGTGGATGGAACTGGAGGATACTATGCTGAGTGAAATAAGTCAGTTAGAGAAGGATAGATATTGTATGTTTTCACTCATATGTGGACCTTGAGAAACTTAACAGAGGACCATGGGGGAAGAGAAGGGGAAAAAATAGTTACAGACAGAGAGAGAGGGAGGCAGACCATAAGACTCTTAAATACAGAGAAGAAACTGAGGGTGGATGGGGAATGGATGAGGGTGAGGGGAAAATGGGTGATGGGCACTGAGAAGGGCACTTGTTGGGATGAGTACTGGGTGTTGAATGTAAGTGATGAACCACGGGAATCTACCCCCAAAACCAAGAGCATACTTTACACACTGTATGTTAGCGAATTTGACAAAAAATTATATTTTTTAAAAAAAGAAGAAACCCTGTACTCAAGTAGTCAGTCACTCCCTATTTTCCTCCTAGCCCCTGAAAAGCACCAGGAACAGTAACTTTTAAGTTACACTAAGGTATTTAAAAGATATAAAGCAGATATTTAAAAAGGTATAGGTTTGGGGCACTTGGGTGGCTCCGTTGGTTAAGCATCTGGCTTCAGCTCAGGTCATGATCTCATGGCTATGGGTTCGAACCCCACGTTGGGCTCTGTGCTGACAGCTTTGAGCCTGGATGGAGTGTGCTTCAGATTCTGTGTGCGCCCACCCCCCCCCACCTCTGCCCCTCCCCTGCTCACACTGTCTCTCTCTCTCAAAAATAAATGCTAAAAAAAAGTTTTTAAAGGTACAGGATCTAGATGGCTGTACAATTTTTTCTTGTCACACAGAAAAGAGCACAAATACAGTTTTTTTCAGTATCTCAAAACTCCAATGTTTTATTAACCATTTTATGTACACTGATATCAAGTCTTGAAAACTAATAACAACAGGTCCAAAGCTTCTTATATAGTTAATGTACAAATGCTCATATTTTCTACAATGAAGATGAAAATGACACAACAGTTACAGCTACATAAAAATATATACAAGGACTTAAGACACATTTGATATTATTTGGCTTACAACATGTGTAGATACTACACAAAATATGAGGATATAATTTGCAGAAAAGTAAAATGTGACCAAAATCACTTTTCTTCCTAAAATTTAAAAATAAAATTCCTGACAATAGCAATTACTATTACTAATTTACAGCCAAATTTTAGACTTAACTCAAATTAGCCAGGGTTAGATATAAATTAAACATAGTATATTTAAATATATAAGCTTTTCAGTTTAAAAAACATACATTTCATAACATTTTCTCAAAATTAATTAAGAATGGTTTATCCATGTCCTTCCAGATTCTGGAAAAACATTAGAACAAGTGAATATTGAACAGCTGATTCTTTGGAAAGCTGCACCCAAGTACCCCTTTTATTAGGTTGTGAAATCAGCTAAGAGGGCTTTTATTAGGGCTGGAAGGCAAGGAGGTGGAGCTCAGGTACAAATCTGTTGTTGCTCAAAGAGAGAAAGGCGATGGGAAAGGAGCTAGACACCACAGGATAGAAGTGGCACCTGGATGTGGAGTTGCCGTAGTGGGCAGAGACAGGCTGGTGTATCATCCTTTGGCCCAAGTGCTATGGGAACCACTCCCTACTCAATATGCATATGTATTTTTTAGAGTAATCTCTATGCCCAACACGGAGCTTGAACTCAACCCTGAGATCAAGACTCACATGCTCTCCCAACTGACTGAGCCTACCATGTGCCCCCTGCTCAGTATTGAGAACAGAAATATTTCAAAGCGTGCTTAACAAAAACAGATTATGTACCTTCATATTACAAAGCATAGGAGACATTTATTTTAAAAAAGTGAACTAAAAAATTATGAGGTATCTCCTTACTTCATCTTAAAAACTAACCCAAGGAACAGACATTTAAAAAATTCTTTAACTATTAAAATGTTTAAAAGGCACTTGAAATATTGCTTTCCAATCCAACTCAAATATACTGTCAACTAATTTTGGACATTAAAAAAACGCATAATTTTGGTGCAATTTTTCTTGTAATTCAGTGATACTTTCCATTTATAGGGCTGAAAGTTTTGAAGGATAGAGCCCCAACATTTTGCAACCTGAAAGTGCTTTTATTGTAGAAACAGGAAGGGCATTAATGATTTGCTCTCTCACTGACCACATCCTGTAGTCGTTTAAGCAAAACATCATCATTTTCTTGACAGAGGCGTTTGGCAGGTGATTCTGCATCACCATCGATGGCTATTGCTCGTTTCTTGGTTCTTTGTTCACCCTGCCTTATCATATTGTTGATATCTTTCAAACTCTGCAAAAATAGAGGACATGTGTGAGTAAAAGGGGAAAGAGGCAAAGAACTAAACTAACTACTTTTTCCTGCACTCTACCCAAAGCTGAACACTAGGCAGAGATTATCTTTTGAATCTAGGTCAACTTAAAAAGGGCAATTGGAACTAATCTCATCATGGTTTTAAAAACTGAATTTACCTTATAGCAGTAGTGCTCAAAGTATAGACACTGGACCAGATGCAGTAGAAGTATCTAGGAACTTACTGGGAATGCAAACTCTGAAGCCCCACCCTAACCCTGACTGAATCAGATACTCTAGGGATGGAGTCCAGCAATCTATAGTTAATCAAGCCCTCCAGGTGATTCTGCGCTTCCTTAAAATTTGAAATCCTCTTCCTAAGGCAATGCTTTTTAAGCTTGAATGTGCTTAATCATCTGCAGATCTTGTTAAATTGTACATTCAGATTCAGTAGGGCTGGCATGAGGTTTGAGATCTAGAATTTTTAAAGTTTATTTTTTAATTTGTTTAGAGAGAGAGAGAAAGAGAGAGAGAATGCACATGTGAGCAGGGGAGGGGGTAGAGGGAGAGAATCTTAAGCAGGCTCCACACCGAGTGTGCTCCCTACTGAGTGTGGGGCTCAATCCCACGATCCTGGGATCACGACCTGAGCCAAAATCAAGAGTCGCCCAACTGACTGAGCCACCCAGGTACCCCAAGATCCTGCGTTTTTAACATGCTCCCAGGTGATGCTGATGTTAAAGGTCTATAAACTGTACTGAGTAGAAGGCCTTAGAGAAGTGGTTCCTGAAAGCTGTGCATCACAACTGTCCAGAGAACCTGACTGTCAGAGCTCTGGGACGCAGTAGGTCTATCGGAGAGATCTGTGCTCAACAAGGTCCCCCACGTGATTTTGAAATCACTGGTTCAGAAATCAATTGGTCTCATCTTTCAGTTCATTTAAGAATCCCTTCTAAACATTCTTGTAGGAAATCAACTTCTATGAAGAAGAAACGCAAATCTGTTAAGTTATTCTATCTCAAGTGAGGTTGATTTCTGGAGACATATTAAACATATTTGCTTGATAGCTTTTCAAATATCTGAAGACATCAATCATATAACTGTCACATCTTCATCACTGTATGGGAATTAAGATGGGGATAACCACAGAACTGTGTGTATAAATAAGAGAAAGCCTCTTTTTTTCAGACTTTTCACTATCCCATCACCAAATGAACTTTCACTTCGAAAGCTTTTCTTTAAAGTTGATATTCCTCGTGTCTGACCACTTGTGCCTTATTGGTTCCTTCTCAAGATCACGTTTAAGCAGGGTGACACACTGGACTCTTGCAGTGAACTTACCCAATATCATATCAATAGTAATGGATTAAACTACCTCAGTTGAATATGCTGCTCTTGATCACAGTAAACTTGCCATGGAAACAGTTCATATTATTCTTAAAAATTTTTTTAAATGTTTATTCATTTTTGAGAGAGAGAGACAGAGCATGAGTGCGGAAGGAGCAGAGAGAGAGAGAGGGAGACACTGACCTCGAACTCATGAACTGTGAGATCATAACCTGAGTATCCATAAGCCTCATATGTATATTGCTATCATGGTATTTGTGATACTCTGACAAAACTACCTTCTTATTCATCTATTTTCCTGCCTGCTTATGGATTCAGATCAAGGCAGGGAATGGATTTTCTTTTTTTTCCCAATTCACTGCAGCAATCCAACCCCTATATTAATTACAAAGAAATGTTTTATAAAGCCCTGCTGACATGAAATGTTAAGAGCAGTCTGAGTCAAAAGTGAAGACCAACACTGTGGCTTTACGTGTTTTAAAAAATTTTTTAAATATTTATTTTTGAGAGAGACTGAGTGTGAGTGAGGGAAGGACAGAGAGAGGAGGAGACACAGAATCTGAAGCAGGCTCCAGGCTCTGAGCTGTCAGCACAGAGACTGACCTGGGGCTTGAACCCATAAACCATGAAATCATGACCTTAGCCGAAGCCGGATGCTCAACTGACTGAGCCACCCAGGCGCTCCAGTTCATATTTATTAGTAGTAATTTTGTGGACAAAGAACAAGACTAAAGATTACTAACTGGCAATATTCCTGGATTTCAATCCAATTTTTAACAAAGGTACAAAGGTTGTTGTAACACCTTACCTTAGAAGGGCTGCCATTGAACTTATATAGCAGAGCACTCCTCGGTGTAAGGCCCGATGCATTCTTGTGCGGGGAAACATAAATGGAGTGTTGCTGGGAAATGCGGCGTGGTGAGCCCGGTTGTTGCTTAATATGTGGAAAAGGAGAGAGTGGTGGAGCTTCCATCTGAAATAATCCAAAAGTAAATTTTTGTAAGATAAAAGCTTCTTTTTTTGAATCCCACCATATTTTTATTTTATTTTTTTAAAAGTAGGCTCTATGCCAACATGGGGCTTGAACTCACAAACCCAAGATCAAGAGTTGCATGTTCTACCAACTGAGCTAGCCAGGCGCCCTCATATTTTTATTCTTATTGGCTTTTCTTAGTTAGTTGTCAGCTATACTATGAGAATTTATTTATGGCTGAAAAAAAGCAAAGACATGACCCATTACCCCTTGTTTTTCAATAGTCACTAACAGATTAACTAAAATTTATTTTCCTGCATCTTTCAAGAAATCCTGAAGAATTCTGAGTGAGACACCCAAAAGTGGTGATAAGCCAGGAGTATAGGAGCCCCTTGTTCATGCAGAGAAAGTAGAGGCAAAGAGTAGTCAACGTCCTAATAATCTCTGTATACATAACACCCACACCCTGTCCCGTAACCAAAGCCATAGTAGAGAGAATAAAAGAGAGACAGAACTCTATGAGCCAGAAGGATGAGTCTACCATGGAACATATTTGTTAGTGAAATGATTAAGACTTTATATTGAAATGCAAATTATTTAAAAATAGAATTAAGGAAGCATTTTTCCTTTCTTTCAAAAAAAAATTTTTTTTAATGTTTTTTATTTATTTCTGAGAGAGAGACAGCGTAAGAAGGCGAGAGTCAGAGAGAGAGGGAGACACTGAATCCAAAACAGGCTTCAGGCTCTGAGCTAGCTGTCAGGGCTCGAACCCACCAACATGAGATCATGATCTGAGTCGAAGTCAGATGCTTAACCGACTGAGCCACCCAGGGGCCCCTGCACTTTCCTTTAATATTCTCTACAATGTTTCCATTCCAGGAATAAATAGAGATGGTCCCTTAATTAATAACTTTATTTATCATCTTCAATTGAAGCTAATATAACTAGCTTCAACTGACTAACGATAGACATATTCATGACAGGTGAGGTGGAATTGATGGGAGCTGAATGAATAGTCATGGCCTCTGAGAATAGTCACAGACCACATTCCTTGAAATGTAAGAGACACAAAATACACACGTATGGCTACTGGTTAGATGCAGTTTCTACTAGGTCCTTCTTACAACTAGAGTCTGCTCTCCTGGGAACCAACCTCAGCTTATACACTGATGATATTTTCACAGGCCAGCTGGTACTGCCAAATTTGCATTAAAATGTCTTAGTGTTGCTTCTACTAATGATCCAGGCCTATTTATGTCCTTTTCTCTTTATCTTAAGAAAAACATTTATCTCATATATACATATTACAATGGAAATCAAAAATAAGAGAAAAAAATTACCAGAATTGTTTTCGTTTTTCCACATTCTCATCTAGTAGTTGCCCATGTTAACATAATTTCCAGTAACATAATCACAATATGGATAAAATTTCTATGATTTCTTCTGGACTGTGTTGTATGATAGTTTTAATCACTCTCTTAACTATTGGTATTTTTTTTTCTCCTATAAAGTGCATCAGTGACACTTTAACTCTGAAACACTTATCTAGTAAACTCATAGTAATCCAATTAGGACTATAAATATTCATATCATAATAAAATATAAAACATACCACATGGTCCTGATTTGACAAGTCATATCTCAGTGCAAATGACTTCACTCTTCCCACATAGACTGTATTGTAAAATTTGATAAGATCACCTCTTTCCTCTTTCACTGGTCCACTAGAACAGTCCGGTGTTTTTGTAGCATCTTCCAATTCTGTTAAAAGATTCAGGGTTATGACAGATGTACTTTAATAAACAAAGTGGTGATCTGAATTACAACTCTACAATTAAAAAAAAAAATCAGAAGCGCCTGGGTGGCTCAGTCAGTTAAATGTCTGACTCTTGATCTCAGCTGAGATCTTTTCTTTTTTTTTTTTTTTAGTTCATTTATTTATTTTGAGAGAGAGACAGCGGAGCCCGATGCAGGGCTTGAACTCACAAATCATGAGATCATGACCTGAGCTGAAATCAAGAGTTGTATTCTTTTTTTTTTTTTTTAAATTTTTTAAATGTTTATTTATTTTAGAGAGAGACAGAGTGGGTGCAGAGGAGGGGCAGAGAAAGAGGAAGACAAAGAATCCAAAGTAAGCTCCAGGCTCTGAGCTGTCAGCACAGAGCCCAATGTGGGGCTTGAACCCACAAACCACAAGATCATGACCTGAGCCAAAGTTCAACACTTAAATTGACTGAGCTACCCAGGTGCCCCTCAAGAGTTGTATGTTTAACCAACTGAGCCACCCAGGTGATTCTCAGCTCAAGTCCTGATCTCAGTGTTGTGAGTTCAAGCCCTGCATTGGGCTCCATGCTGGGTGTGGAGCCTAAAATTTTAAAAAATTGTTGGAAACCCAACTATATTACATATAAATTAAATTGGAATCTTGAGAAATGCAAATATATGTACTTAGGCTAATACTCTTTAAAAATTTTTTTAAATGTTTATTTATTTTTGATAGTGAGTGAGAGACAGAGTGTGAGCGGGGGAAGGAGAGAGAGAGAGGGAGACACAGATTCTGAAGGAGGCTCCAGGTTCTGAGTCTGATGCGGGGCTCAAACTCAAACCAGGAGATCATGACCTGAGCCAAAGTCAGATGATTAACTGACTGAACCACCCAGGCGCCCCAAGGTAATACTCTTTTCTCTAGACACTATTTTAGCAAGAAAGTTTCACAACCATACTTTTTAAAAAAGTTCATTGATTTATTTATTGGGGGTGGGGCAGAGAGAGAGAGACTGAGAGAGAGAGAATGCCAAGCAAGTTCCAGGCTGTCAGCATAAACCCCATCATGGGGCCTGAACTCATGAGCCACAAGATCATGACCTGAGCTGAAATCAAGAGTAAGAGGCTTAACTGACTGAGCCACCCAGGCCCCCTTTCTGTCAAATTTTTTTATGCACAGTTCCCTTTCCCTGTAATATCCTAATGAACACTATTCTAAGGCATACTGGCTTTGTAACAGCTGTTGTAGGTTATTCTCACTATATGGATCAGTCAAAATTATTTAATGTCCTCCTTTGATTAGAAATTTCTGGACACAGACTATTTGTGTATCATTCCAATTCCAGTCATTAATATTTACATAAGGTAATGGGCTCTATTTATTTTGAAGGAACCAAATATTTAAAACTCTCTGGGACTTCGGTGGGGTGCCTGGCTGGCTCAGTCAATAGAGCATGTGACTTTTAATCTGGGGGTTATACATTTAAGCCTTATGTTGGGTGTGAAACCTACTTAAAAAAACAAAAAACAAACACTCCGTGATATTTACAGTGATATTTTAGCAGCTTCTTGTGAGTTCTAAAAGGCATGACTATAATCTAAAAACAAGTAAAAATGTGCTCTATTTATATCTTCATTGTCTATCTGGTGATTTTAAGATGAGCATAATGTGAAATAAAGTCATCTGATTTTCAATTTGCAGTTACCAATATTATATATCTCACATGAAAACAGAATTTTTGTCTCATGAAAGAATTTGCTTTGTTTTCTTTTACTATAACCTACTATTATTATGTTTAATTTAAGTAATCTCTATACCCAATGTGAGGCTTGAACTCACAACCCTGAGGTCAAGAGTCACACACTCTCCTGACTGAGCCAGCCAGGGATGCCAATAACATTTGAGGAAAAAAGACATTTAAAAAGCAATACTCATTAATAAAATACCATAAATTTTATATTGCCTAAAAAATGATAGGGGTGTGTGGGTGGCTCAGCTGATTGACCCTCTGACTCCGGGTTTCCACTCAGGTCATGATCTCTTGGTTTGTGGAATTAAACCATGCATCCGGTTCAGTGTTGACAGTGCGGAACCTACTTGGGATTCTCTCTCTGCCCCTCTCCCTCTCATGCACTCTCTCTCTTAAAAATAAATAAATAAATAAATAAAACACTCAAGTGTAATACAGTTGAATATTATATTTGTTACTTAGATTAAGCTATAATCTGAATCTCTCCAGTGTTCTAGTCAATAATGCCAGTCTAGGGTGGCCTGCTGCTTTAATGGTAAAGAATGCATAGTCTGAGTGAACTGGTATTTTGATCAGGAAGCTCATTTCCAACAGGTGGCTATTATAAGGGTTTCTGTTAGGTTTATCTTAATCAAACGCCAATGCTTTGCTAATTAACATACTCAATGTCAGAAATGGGTTTTTATTAAAAACAAAAGGATGGGTGGGGGGGCGCTTGGATGACTAAGTTGGCTAAGAGTCCGACTTTGGTTCAGGTCATGATCGTGTTGTTTGTGAGTTTGAGCCCCCTGTTGGGCTCTGTGTTGACAGCCAGAGCTTGGAGCCTGCTTTGGATTCTGTCTCCCCCCCGCCCCCTGTCCCTTTCCCACTTGCTCTCTTTCTCTCTCAAAACTAAATATAAAAAAAAAAATTTAAGGGGCGTCTGCGTGGCTCAGTTGGTTAAGTGACCAACTTCGGTTCAGGTCATGATCTCACGGTTCGTGAGTTCGAGCCCTGTGTGAGGGCTTGTCAGCTTGTCTCCTTCTCTCTCCGCCACTCCCCGGCTTGCTCTCTCTCTCAAAAATAAACAAACATTAAAATAATTTTTTTAATTTAAGAAATGGGTTTTTATTGATGAAAATTCTGACCATATGTTATGTAAGCCTAATGCTTAAAATTGGTGCATGTTGGGAAATTAGAAGTATTTAAGTAGACTGGTTAACATATTTGAGACACTGTCCATGATATCATGAAACAGATGAGTGATTCACTGAAGTCTGTAGAGCTTTACTATTATGGATGATAATGATGCCCAGCCCTGAACTCTGATGTATGTCATTTGCTTGACCCTGGCTTTAAGGCTAACAGAGTCCTGCATCTGGAATCTTGGCACCTGCTTCATGTGAACATCTAATGTGTGAGGTGGTGGTTGGACAGCTAGGTTTTTGGGAGACCTACATACGATGTGTAAACTATGTGTGCTTTCTAAATAGTAATCATTTTATACCCAATTAAGAATTTTATAGAACCAGAATTGTTTCTTCCCCATGTGGTGTTTTTTGATATGTTTCGGTCATAGTAACTAACCATAGTTTGAGAAACTATAACACACCTTATGTGAACATAACTTGCCTGACTGTATCCTCCCCTGTAACTTTTTCCCTTTTTTGGTGCCAGAATTCCTGAGTCCATTATCACTGGATACTCGCCCTGCTCTGTGCCATTACCATTGGATAAAGCCTTAAAAATGGTTGTTTGCTTGCTAATAAATATCTAGTTAATAAATGTAAATACAACAGGAGTTGATCTGAAACCTTTAGGTTGTAGACAGTAGCTAACCTTCACTGATCTCAAACTTCATTTGCAGATACTGTATCTCTTGAACTTCACTGTTCCTTGTATGCCTAGTAACTACTTGCTAGGAGTTACTTTGTTTTGCATAGAGAACATTATTTTCTAGCTAACCTCTGGTGCCTGTTTGTCTCTACCCCCACCCCACATGCCTGGTTTTGTATTGACAGAAAAACCACTTAGGACAGATGAGCAACATGTGTTACAAAAATAGAAAGGCTGGGTGTGTGTGTGTGTCTGTGTGTGTGTGTGTATAAAAATATACACATTTGTGGTTGATATATATGTATATATATGTATTTTTTCAGGCTTACTGTCTAATATACTTCCATTGCCTTGAAAAGGCTCAGGAATAATATACCTATATAAAAAGAATTGAGCTTGGCTTATGTATCCTTGA